>CM062289.1:259421704-259667702 GCA_031216915.1 Pictodentalium vernedei
CTTTGGTAAACAATCGGCCCACGCCATACGGCGTCTCTACATATTTTAGTTTCTTACCCACAAAACCTATGCTCTGGTCTAGGTTTATTCTCTTGACACAACCTACCTTCATATTCCTTCATCACCATCGTCTTCTTCTTCACCTCACCTCCTTCCAATTCGAATGAGTATTTTGGCACGAAGTCGTGGAAAATAAATTTCGCTTTTCCCAACGCGTATTCCTGAGATTCTTCAAAGTCATACTCCCAGTTTTCACGAAGACGTTTATGAGTCTCTAGACTTTTATGTGTATTGGGCTGTTGCAGAAATACACAGAACGACGCACGCGTGTGAATGGGTTAATCGATATGGCACGAGTGCCAGCGCGTAACGATAAAACGAGAGGCCGCATGTTTATTACACGCCTTCACGTCTATAAACACAATTACTAGGACACTCAGCAATTCATTTGACAACTATCAACAAAAAGAATACATTTTATCACCAACCAAATTTGCTAGAGAGACCCGTGTCACTATTTTGTCCTCTGAGTTCCAATGTGTTCTACTGGCACATAGAACACATTGGAACTCAGGAGACGATTTTTAGATATCGCTAGCGATTCAAATTGTAATTGCGGTCCACGATTTGTAGAAACTTCCAGTGAAATTTCGCTTTCCTTATAAGAATAGTCCGTCAACGATTTCTGTTCCGCACATATGTGCGGAGTGGATTTTCATTTTCCGCATGGTTTAGTGTTGCTGTAGATGGGGATTTAATAGAACAGGCGTGTAATACATTTTTTTATGTACATGGGTGTATTAATGTATTTTGTAGCGATGGCTTCACTGACACTACTTTAAGTTGGGGGACCACCTTATAGAACTGACCGATAAATATAAATACTTGGGTATTTTCTACATGAACACAAGGACTTCACACATACGACGGAGTTGCTTGGAAAATCCGGGGGGGGGGGGGGGGGGGTATGGCTTTAGGTGCACTCATATCAAAGGTACACATGTATAAAGATATAGGATTTCGTACTTTAAAAAATTATTTAGCCAATGCGTTTGTCCAATATTAGATTACGCATCTGAGGTGTGGGGGTACAAAAAACATGTAAATATTGACGGTATACAAAATAGGGCACTACGTTATTTTCGTGGTGTTCATAGATGTACTCCGGTTTTAGCAATCAATGGAGATATGGGGTTGAGGACAAGTAGGGAGAGACACTGGCTTAATACGGTCCGACTGTGGAATGTTCTCACAGGAATGGATAGTCATAGAATAGTGTATAAAATCTTTCAATGAGATTACAACAGCGGCATGGTCGGTTGGGGCTCTGACGTTAAGGATATATTCCATAAAATTGATAAGGTAGAATCCTATGAGAATCAATTGCACTGTGATATGGAAGACATTGCACATTCTCTCAGTTTATATTTTCAACTAACTGGCTCTCGAGTCTGGAGTATTCTCCAAAACAACGGACTTATACACGCGTCAAAGAAGTGTACTTCTCATCTATTATGACATTATCAGGCCTAAAAATAACAGTATCTGCACAGAAACGGGTAGATGCCTTCACTCGACAACGGTCATTTTCAAATGATAAAAAAATGAAAATTACTCAGTTTTATACTTATCGCAACTGAAGTAGTCGGATGAAGAAGTCAGATAACTATCTCCCAACAGGTATCTTCCTCAAGTTGTACATCACCATGCCACACGTATCCTCAAATACCCAGCTGAGTCGTAGAATCGTAAGTAGAGTCACTCATTCGAGCAATTGTTCCATAACTCATTGCCGGGCCGGGGAGAGGATCCGTGGATGGGGGTGGGGCGGGGTAGTAACCACGGGGCCCGGTACTTTGGGGTGGGGTGGGGCTCGGGGTTGGCCCAGGAGTCCAGGAATTTTGGGGTCAGGCCTGGGTCTCCCAAGGTTCTGCTTCCTGTGCCAAGCCTGTGCCCCTAGTCCCCGAGCGAGAATCAGCAAGATAAGTTGCCGGTCGTATTGGAATACTAGTTGCTATTCATGCAAAGAAGGAATTGGAGTGCCCCGTGGAGATACTCAGCCTGTTAACCCTTTACTTAACATGAAAAGCAGACAACACTTGAAAACAAAATTATTAAATATCTATTTTTTTCATTTTTTGCTTCATAAAAACATAGCATATGACCCTCGCTGAGCTCGTTCCAATGAGGGGTCATATGCTATGTTTTTGAGGCCAAAAAAATAGAAAATAAGGAAAATCGAAAGGCAATCTTTGTGAATAGCGCTGGCCGGTTTTGGCCGTTCCGTTTGAAGAAGGATTAATAGATTGTTATCTATATACATATGCACCAGATCCAGTGCTATCACTTCAAGAATGTTTCACTTCAAGAACTTCGGCATCTGCATCAATATCCCGACACTTCCTAAAGGGGCCCGTCACAGAATGAAACCCTGCTTTCCGAATTCCCCCCCCCCCCCCCCCCACCCCCCGGTCCTGACTAATTTGCTCGATAAGATTCGAGTCGTCCGAGCAATACCTGTTCCAATCACTACTCTCATTGCTCTTTAACAGACTTCTTTTGAAGAAATCATTACGTTTTCTACTTCAGAAGTCCATGTTTATAGGCACCTCACTTACACCACCCCTTTTTAAGGATGTAGAATCCTTTTTTTGTCTGAGATAGTCAAATAGTCGTTTGAAGAGTCACTCGTTCAAGCAATTATTCGATAGTTCATCATAGATAAGATTCAAGTTGTGTGAGTAATCTCTGCTCCCGATCAGTTAATTTGTGGCAGTAAAGTGATTTGATTGGATGATCTGGATAAACGAAAAATTACTCATTCCGTTAGAAACAAAACACGAGTACTCGGAATGGAGTTAGACATGATGTAACTGGTAATATGATTATGACGTTACTTCATTACACCAACGTGATTTTGTTTGGAATAACTGTACATTTACATTTTTCACTAAAAAACATAGCTTATGCGCGCATTGGACGAGCTCCCCGAGCTCGGTCCATTGAGGGGTCATACGCTATGTTTTGTAGGCAAAAGTTGAAAAGAATAGTGAAATTTGTAGAGCTATTTTTTAGAATAACGCTGGCCGGATAATTATGGAGTCACGTTAGAAAAAGGTTTGTTATGAGATATCGACAAAAGTAAATTAGACTTACACAAGGTTAAAATCTTAATTTGGCGTTGCGCGCGGCCATTTTGTGATGCCATTGCCATTGTAATACGTGTGTCATTGCGCATCTACAGCACGTGCTGCCAGGATAGTACGTGTTTCCCATATTTATTGTGTATAATGGGTCCGCCATCTTGGTTTCTATGGTGGCATCTGGTTACTATGGAACCCAAAGCACTACGACAATAAATGTGTTTTGGAGGTATATTCGATTCCATGGGAGCATGTCAAATGACTCGACGATGCCAAAAATAACCGAAATGGAACTGTCCAGACGACCATAAAGGATGGTAATAGATTGGCATGCGTATCATGTTATGTTACGGGGCCGAGATATCTCAAATAGTTATATCCTATTGTAACAGAGTGTGTGAAATTAACGAAAAAAACCTGGCAATGAATTTCCGAAAACGTTCCCAAAACTTCCAAGAAAGCTGTCTGCATGGTTAGGATTCTTTCCGAATCCTCATTTCCGACTTTCACTTACCATCTGTTTTCCTTCCTTAACCTAGTTTACCTCTCCCAGATTACCCATAGCTATTTATGACGAAGTCCTTTATTCTGACCTCAAACAAAATTCAGTCATACTGTGCTCCATTCACCTTTGCCGGTATTTTTCTATACAATCCCTTGTCCGATTGAGGACGAGACATCTCTTGAGATATGCTTACAGTACGGCGCCGTGGACGGGTCTCTTTCCACCGGGTGGGCAATATTTCCACGGACGCAGTAATAATAATAATAATTTAATAATAATTTTAAAGCCTAGAATTCACACACTGTCCTCAATGGCTGTACAATACTTATACCTATACACACATACACATACATTCTCTCACAGATACATTGATACATGGATCACTATTATCATTTATTGGTGCCCAACGCCACATCAGCAACCGAGGCTATATCGTGGCGATAATCGACAGAACCTAAAAGAAAAAGAGTATTGAATGAAAACAAAATAAAAATAAAAAAAACCCCCAAAAACCGAAAAAGAAACAGAAAAAGAAACAAAAAAAACAAAACAAACTACAACTTTACCAAAACAAGCATGTGAGTGTAACTTGACGAGTAACGAGGCAATCCTCACTGACTCAGTCACACCCACGCACCTGGTAATGTCAGTTTATGATCAAAATTAAAAGACCACTGAAGGAAATACCTTTCGAAAAAGGTAGGTTTTAGTACCAGACTTGAATGATTCAAGTGATTTACTATTTTTTATGTCGATTGGAAGAGAATTCCAAAGCCTTGGGCCAGCTACCGCAGAGGCCCTATCACCAGCACTAGTAAATTTAGATACGGGCTGAACCAGATTGAGTTGACCTGATGATCTAAGAGACCTCGGTGGTTTGTGGATGGTAAGCAGATCGGTCGGGTAGGATGGTGCAGGTCCCGAGATACACTTAAACACTAAAAGGACAATTTTAAATTGAATTCTTTGCTTAACGGGTAGCCAGTGTAACTCAGAGAGTACTGTTGTTATATGGCAGTGATTTTGAGTTCAGGTTATGACCCGTGCAGCACAATTTTGGATGTGTTTCAAGAATATATGTTTAGAGCCAATCAGAAGAGAGTTGCAGTAGTCGAAGCGACTGGTAACAAAGGCGTGGACAAGTTGTTGTGGCGTCTGCGTATCAATGAAGGATCGTATTTTGCTAATATTTCTAAGATGAAAAAATGCACTGCGAGAGACATGTTTGATATGTTCATCAGCGGCCAAATTTTCATCCATGAAATAACCTAAGTTTCGAACACAGCTACTGGGTTTTATCGCAGAACCTCCAATATTGAGGGACAGTTTGGATATTTTTGAAAGTTGATGAGGTAGACCTATATATATATTACTTCTGTCTTGTCATCGTTCAATTTAAGAAAGTTTTTAGTCATCCATGCCTTGATGTCTGAAATACAAAGTTCAATCTTACTGCATGCTTCAGGCAAAAAGGCGTGAGTAAAACTAATATACAGCCGTGTGTCATCTGCGTAAAAATGAAAGTCAAGGCCATGGCCTCGGATAATGTCACCGAGAGGTAAGACATAGACAGTGTACAGTAGGGGACCCAACACCGATTCTTGAGGGACGCCAAAACGTAGTGTGGCCTTGTCTGACGACTCACTGCCAATAAGGACACTCTGTGTGCGACCATTAAGGTACGACAAAAACCAATTAAGTGCTCGGCCAATAAGGCCGATTCTCACTGCCAGTCTTTCAATAAGTATGTTATGGTCTATGGTATCAAAAGCGGCGCTTAAATCCAACAAAACAGGACATCTTAGGTTGTGCCTGTCCGTGGATAGGAGGATATCATTTTGGACCCTCAGAAGCGCCGTTTCTGTACTACAATTCGATCTGTATGCAGATTGGTTAACTTCGGCTAGGCCGTGGGCTGCCAAATGAGAATTCATCTGAGAAGCCACCGCACGCTCAATAATCTTTGATAGGAATGGAAGATTAGAGACCGGTCGGTAGTTTTTCAGAACCTCTGGGTCAAGTGTTGGCTTTTCGAGAAGAGGTTTTACTAAAGCGTGTTTCATGCTTGTCGGAAAGACGCCAGAGTGGAGAGAGGCATTGGCCAGTTTCAAGATCGGTGTAGTTAACTCCGAAAGAGATGCTTTTAACAACCAAATTGGAATGATATCTAGCATGCACTGCTCAGGTGGTGCCTTGGATATTAACCTCTGGATATATCTGTTGTAGCCAAAGGTTTGAATTGGGACAACTGTGCAACAGCTTTAACACAGGTGCATGGCATGTCGGTCATCTGTCGAAGATCGGATTGTGAGGTTGTATTAAGCGAAGCTCTGATAGTCTCATTTTTTTCAGAAAAGAAAGAAGAAAATCTATTCGCGAGGTCTTTGGATGACGAATGCTCTAGGGGTACGGTTGTCTTTTCACGATACAGAAGCTTCTGGAGAACGACAGACGGTGCATTAGGGAAATTAACATTAGCTGACAATAAGTCCGAAAAGTATTTCTGTTTCGCGGATTTGACCAGTTTGTTAACAACATTTCGCTGGTTGACAAAACATCTCTCTGTGAACACATAGTTTCGTTTGCCGCCTCTGAAGCTCTAGTTTGCGTCGTAAATCTTTTGCGCGCCTAATCTCATCACTGAACCACTGTGAGCAAGGGCGTACGCTAAAAGTGCATGTTTGCTTAGGCGCAAACTTGTCAAGAACCTCTTGAAGTGAGCCAGTGAGGATGTATTCAATGCTGTCAGCAGTTTGCATCTCGTTAATTTTATCGACGGAAGACGAAGCAATTGCATCCGCAAACTTAGCAAGGTCAGTACTGCGGTACTTGCGGTATGTGACTTTCTTCCGGACAGGGGAGGGACGAGGAAGTGCCAAATCGAAGATAGTCATAAAATGTTCAGAGATTTCAGGATCAACAATTAATACATTTTTAACAAGATCAGCCTCGGATTCTCTGGTGATCAGCAGGTCTAATGTGTGGCCATCTTTATGGGTAGTGCCACGAACATGTTGGCGTAAATTCATTGAATTGATAAGATCACGTAGTTTAGAAGAATCACTGGAAGTTTTCTTCTCCATATGGAGATTGAAATAACCTCCAATGATGAATGGCGGACTGAGTTTGAGTGAATCGTTACAATGGTGTCAATGCACTCGAATGTAACCCAAGTCTGAGATGCCTTACGCTTTACCTTCACAGTGTTATCACAGATTACACCCACACCTAAACCTCGCTGTGACTTCCTGGGGTTGTGTGTAAGAATCTTGTCGTTGGCAATGATCTCACCGACAGTCACTGTGTCGTATGGAGTTAACCATGTTTCAGTTATCATGTATATTGAAACATTGTTATCGTCGATTGTGACGAGTAAGCTTGCCGTTTTTGTTCACGATCGAACGAGCATTCACTAGGCACAATTTGAGATCGTTAGATTTGGAATCGGTCGTGACTAAGTTAATAGGGATAAGATTTTGAACATTTACAGTTTTGGATTTAAATTGTTTATGTTGTCGTTTGCCGCATTTCTTATTTCGTCTTTTGCTAAGGATGCCAAAAGATTTAATATTATTTATCACATCATCACTGAGGAGAAGAAAAGAGTTGTAAGTCTTTAGATCACAGTTCTCGAATGATGGTTTTAATGCACGCATTTCCGCAGAACTGTATTTGAACCCAGAAAATATGTGATTTCGGGTGACGAGTGCAGTGGTCATTCTGTGTGTTGTGCGGAAAGCTTGTCGTTCAGGAACAACACAAGCGCATACAATGCAACTATTGTTTGTATTGAAAACAATGGAGTGAGCGGTGCTCAACGTCTCTGTATAGATTGAAGGTGAGAAAGGATATATTAAGAGTGCATATAAATCAAAATAAATGGAAACAAAGTTTTTCTTTCCTGATATTCTTGGTAGCATTCCGAACATCATTTGTAGAAATAATTCCTGAAAACGATCTTGAAATATGGAAAAAGCAAAAATTTTGATCCACGAACAAATATGCTGCCTACACACAGGCGCATGAATACATCTGTAACATTTGATTCCAAACATTAATTATAGGAATAATCATCAAAAATTTAATTAATGAAACACCGGGTACAACCCGGCGCTTCATTATTTACAATTTTGCTGATGATGATTTTTATTACCTGGTAAACGCATGCGTGGACATCACTGCCCACGCGTGGAGTATGACCAGTCCACGGCGACTGTACTGTAGTACACAATGTGCAACAATACAAATCACATGCAGCACATGGACACACGCTGGACGTGTCGATATGTGCTTGCTTGCTGGCGACCAAGAGTATCAAGTAACCTGGATTAAAAACTTTTCACTTCACAATTCTTGAAGTGAGAACTCCTATAGCCTTGTGAGTGTTTATGTCAAATCACGGAATCCCACTTTACGGAATCGGCTAGGAATCCCACTTACGGAATTCCTTCCATTGTCTGTCTATATCTTTCGATGTGATACAAGGAATTTGAACTCTGTATAGAATTATTCATGTTGGGAGAAATGAAGCAATCTGATTCAACCTGTTAAAGGCTTGACCGAGGGAGGGTAGAGACAAAGATACCCAGCATGCCTGTAGTAGTTCTGCAAATCAGAAGTTATGGTACAAGGCTTCAACGGAGGTTGCAGACTATAGCTTTGGATGACTACAGTGGAAGCCGATCATTGACAAAATGGTAGTTACTATGGACCAGTCAGCAGTAGAGGCCAAGACGCCGCCAGAGACAAACTGGTACTTGGAACCATAATTATCTTCAGATAGATATCCTCCAAAAGATATCCCCCAAAAGGTATCCTCCAAAAAGTATCCTCCAAAAGGTATCCTCCAAAAAGTATCCCCCAAAAGGTATCCTCAAAAAATATCTTCAAAAGATATCCTCAAATAATACATCACCATGACATTGTTATTCTCAGATAACCAGATGAAGATAAGAGGGATGGTAAATTATACCTCATTGAGGGATTTCTTCGTGACCCTCGTGGCCTCATACGAAAAAATTGGATTCTATAGCCATAGGCGGACTTCAGGAAAGGATTCCACGGAACGCGGCCGTTGAATACCGAGATGAGGATAAGAGCAATGGTATATTATACCTCATTGAGGAATTTCTTTGTGGCCTTCATGCATGTCCTCGTGCGATAAAAAAGGGATTCTATAAGCATAGATAGGGATCACATGAAGGATTCCACGGGGCGTGGTAGTTAAATACCCAGATGGGGATAAGAGGAATAGTAGATTATACCTCACTGAAGAATTTCTTCGTGGCCATCATGTCCTCATACGACAAAAAGGGGTGCTGAAGGCTAGTCGTTTGTTATTTAGGGGTGCTGGAAGTGGGGTGCCACGAGACGTGGCCGTTAGATATCTAATTGGGGATAAGAGGGATGTTAGATTATACCTCACTGAGGGATTTTCTCGTGGCCCTCATCGCCTCATACGATAAAAAGGTGTGCTGATGGTCAGTCGTTCGATATTTAGGGGTTCTGGAGTGGGGTGCCAAGGACTTGGTGGTAAAGTCATCTAGATGAAACACATCTTAAGGTGTTCAGATCAGCTGGTTTGAACAGACCAGAAAAATGTAGTAACAATAAGCAAAACTGTTCCAACTGATAGGCTCTTCTACTCCACTGGAGTATACTCGAAACAATAGAATTTATGCCAGGAGACCTCTCAGTTCTATAGCACTAGTGCTACTATTATAAGCCTATATGGAGTCTTTGCTAATACCGCTTCGGTGATTTTAGACAGTTTTGGGTGACTTGGAGGATTTTCGCGTTGTTTGTGGTGATTTGATCTTCTGTTTAATCGAACACACCCTCCAACACAGGCCCTGTTCTTTAAGAAGCCTTCCATGCTCATAGCAACCATGTGCTACCATAGAAACCAAAGTGACGGCCTCCAGTATACAAAATGGACGACGAAAACACCCTAACAACACGCACTGCGCTTGCGCACTAAGACCACGTATCACTATGGGGATGACGTCACAAGATCGCCGCTTACGCGGGCTACCATGACAACCAAACATGACGTAACTGGGTCACGTGAAAAACAGGGACGTTTCATCGCTCTCCTACTACACACGCTCGGGGATCGTTGCGTGGCCCAGGCCTGACCCAACAAACCTGGATTCCTGGGCCAAGCACACCCCCCCCCCCCCCCCCCGCTCAAGGTGCCGGGCCCCGTGATTACTATCCCGGGCCCCCACCTTCTCCCCAGCCCTGCATGTAGAACATGGGCACATGCGGATATTTGTGGATTGACGTTTGTGGACTGATGGCAAGCAATGTTCACAAAAATTGCCATCCAAATTTCATTAAGTTATTCAATATTTTGCCTTCAGAACATAGCTCGACGAGATCCTTGCAATGAGGGGCCAAAGGCATGTTTTGGAGGCAAAACCAAACAAAATTGTAATTTATCAAAGAAATTGTTTTGCAAGTGTCGTCTTTTCTCACCCCATGTCTCCAAATGAGAATGTTCCACTAGAGTATAGTGTCAGAACGAAATAAGATACTCCATTTTACATTTGTAGACATGTTCCGTAATAATCTATTCCTGGACCCCAAAAGGGCTGTAGAGTTGAATCATCACTGAATTTCGTTATCAAAATGACGCCTGTTCTTGATTTCACAAAAATGTACACAGTACAGTCGCAGTGGACGGGTCGTAATCCACGCGTGGGCAGTGATGTCCACGCATGTGTTTGCTAGGTAATAAAAATCATCATCAGCAAAAATTTAATTAATAAAGCACCGGGTTGTACCCGGTGCTTCATTAATTAAATTGTTGATGATTATTCCTGTAATTATTGTTTGGAATCTAATATTATTGCGTCCATGGAAATATTGCCCACCCGTGAAACGTGACCAGTCCACGGCGGTCGTACTGTACTTTCCATATACAAAGGGTTATTAAGAAAAGAAGGTTGTAAAAGGGTACTTACACTTTGAACCCAAGAGGTCGCTTTCCGGCCCCAGAACAGGATACGTCATAATTTCATTAAGTGGGATGGCTGCAAAGTGAATGTGTGGGGTAGACCAATCAATATTTCCAATATGTAACTCCAAGGCTGCACTCTGAAAATATTATTTGGTCTACCCCTAAATAAAGAATGTGGACTCTTCCAATTGCTGCCATTGAAGTCACATCGAAGATATCTCCACAAAGGGTTAAACTGATCCCTGAAGAGTTGAATTGCATTTCGTTGTTTAGACGATATTTCATGGTCTTCTGAATAAAGTTTTACTACTTTCTTTTTCAGATGGGCTCGTAACGGCAATATTATGCTTCTTAACAGGCACTTGGACTTCCGTGATTGCCTTTGTGGTAGCTGCAGCTCGAATTTGTTCCACCAGCGGGTCGTTCTCGCCCAGGTTCTTCATATGCATATGCGCCGCATCTAGTGAGTTGTTATTTGTATTAGTGATACATTTTCTGCCACTAAGTTTTAACGATTCTTGTATTTAAATTTGTTTACCTGGATTATTGTGTTTTATAATTAACATCCTCAACAGTAAAGTCACCCGCTCCGTTTATTTTGTTTTATTAACTTTGAAACAGTGAGTTTCGGTTTTCCTTTAAGGCTGTTGTGAGCCAGATCCCAAAGAATCCAAACAACGAAGAAATACCCCGTGAGTCACAAGCCCTGCTTTTATGACAAGATTTATCAACGTGGGTATTTCTGTTGTAGGTGCGGTGCAAATACATCCCCCCCACCCCCAACCAGTACCAACACACCACCGTGGGTATTCAGTTCGTTTATATGGGTTTGAGGCGGGGCAAGAAAATCGTACTCATCCAAAATATAGAGTCCACTTTTAATATTCTCGAGGAAAATGAGAGCTCATTTTTTCAGATATCCTCACGAGCAGTATCTTTCAAAATCATGGCCCGCTTGACGATCTTTTCCCATTCGCCACGTCATCAACTGTGGTGGCAGTTCTATGGCCCTCCCTTCGTACTCCTGTATTTTCGGTCGCTGGGTGTGAGTTAGGCCCTATCCTCTGATAGCACCGTCACGCTCTGGGCAAAGCAATACAGATCACCCTCTCTGAGTGGAACCAAACCATATAGTACCACAGTTGTAAAGGGAAGCATTTTTCGTAGTACGGGCCGTCGATCCCTCCCAGGACGCCTGGTTTAGTATTTTCGATAATTTCGACAACAGTCTGGCCTCTCATTATTTCTGTCATCACACGGTAAAACTTGTCTTCAACTACCCAGTTTCCTTCGGTCGCTCTCACAAGAACTTGATTTTCTTGACGTATTTGCCGTTGGGGAGTCGGCTGATAACTGTGCCGCTCCCACATTTGACATCAGGGTGTCCATGAGCATTAGACAATGGCTTCAGTTACGGGCGCAACTCCTATGTCATCAATATCGATTGGGTCTTGTGCATCTACCTTGTGTAGAGAAGACCGCAGCGGCGCCATCGACCTCAAACTCGGGGATATTTGCGTTTACACGACGTCATTTGCCCGTGATAAATTTACAACAGTGATAAAATTTGCCAATGTTGGTATTTTGTGTCATATAAACGGGGTCACAGTGGACTCGTGACTTAGTTCCACCGCTCAAGGCAAGTAGAAGAGAGAGAAGGGGTTTGCCCAGTTACACTGAATGTTGAATTCTACTTTTTAAGTGTCCACAATTTATTTGTTATCAGAACTGAAATGAATTATCAATCGCTTTCTCGGAGTTTTAATGTTGATGGGCGTGTTAAGTGGTATATAAGTATATAATACAAAACTTATCATACCCATCCCACATTAAAGCTCTGATAAGCTGTAACTAATTAATTTCAATTCCTATAATTTAATTTAGAATGGTTGCTTCAACTATAATGCAATCTGGGACGGTCTAAGTCTCTGTCATTTAACACGGAAATATAAAACGAAGACTTATATTATGGACACTAAATCAGTCAAATCATCTTTTGAACAGGCAGCAGTGTTATAAGTTTTAATATAGTAGGTTAATACACATAATCTCGGATATGTGTACTCAAAAGGAGAAGGTAAACGTGAATGAAAAAACCACGCAACTATAGATTTATAAATTAATTTACCTGTATTATAATGACCGTAGCCTGCTCAGTTTTAAAACCGACCCCTTTCTCAGTGAACAATCATGAATTATTGTTTTAGGATAACAACTGAATGAAATTCAACGACTCCTTAAATCGCTGTAATTATAGATTTAACACTTGGGGTGCCGAAAGCGACTATTGTCGACTATTTTATGATAACTATCTATACGTCCTGGTATGCGCAGATCAAACCTACCATCTGATTAATTGTTGGAAAGGGCTCAGAGAGCCCTTTCCAACAATTAATCAGATGATAGAGTTTCAAGTATGTCATAAATCTTATTAAACTTTCTCGCATACAGGCGAACATATAGGTCCTCCATATATGGCAAAAGTGGGCGTGGCAGTAAAAGGATTAATGACATCGTTAGACACGCCCACAGTTTGTTTCGACAGATGGGTTTTGAAAAAGCTTGCATACGATTGGAAAAACGAGTTATGAAAGCCTTATTTCGGAGCACCATATGCAAGAACATCGGAAAATTAAATTGTAAAGAAATAAACTAACCACGCAGAGCACTTTTCCTCCACCAAACCAAACTTAGTACCACTCGTAAGATCAACTACGTCGAGCCCTCTTCACTGAGATGTCATAACCTGCATTTCGGACAAAAAAAAAGGAGTTGTCAAAAGCGAATAGCAGTTATGTTCTGGAAAAAGTTTTGGGATTCACCCTCAATGTGGCCTAATTATTGATGCTTTTCACAACTTATAAAATATGGACACAAACAGACTGAGAATCATGGAAATTGCTTGATATTGACATTTCTTGCCTGATGTTCCCCTATAAGGGTTAACATGGTGTGTGTGTGTGGGGGGGGGGGGGCATGACTGTAATTGGGGGCATGTGTACCCCCCCCCCCCCCCCCAAGAAAAACAATGGTAACAATAGTAAAACCAGAAAAGGGGCAACACCTCTACATGTTCTATGACCCATACGTTACTCAGCGTACAGCATCTTACAGCAAACGTTCTGAATCTTCCGTTGAATGCAATTAAAACTTTATTAAACTCACTTGAACAAAAATAAAAACGAAGTTCCCAAACCTTTAGTCCTAAATTTACTGCCAACTTAAGAAAATTAAGGGTGGGGGGGGGGGGGGGGTAACTTTCCTGTAAATCTCTTCTAATGAAGAAAATTGTCAGCCACAGGGATACAATCTGTTAATGCCAATCACAAGTTAGCTGCACCGCTATTAAAAGTATTACTGACTTTCTCGCACGAAGCATTTCTTTGTTGTTTTTCACGTTTTTCACTTCATTTGTGACATGAGCCTTTAACACTCATTTCTGGAGAGCTCCCAAAAATGTTCCAATCATAAGTGTCGGCAGCTTTTGTAAACAGTAGAGAAAAATCAAGAAATAATTATAGAATAACTATATGGTATGTCAAAATAACTTTTTTAACGGAGATGTAGCTATGGCGGGGGAAGGGGGGGGGGGGGGGAGGTAGGGATATGAGATAACCCGCCCCAATAATTTTTGCAATCGGTACATTTTCATCTGGATCCAAGCCATAGATATTAATTCACTTGGGCTAGCAATCGTCAAATCATATTCAGACAAACACTAATAATGTTTTGTTTATGTAAAGTTGATTATTACAAATTATTGGAGAGTGTCTGTGGGCACACACTAGAATAATTTGTAATAAAAAAAAATTGATGAAGAAATTCAGACCACCAAAAATAATCTAGTCCTCAACCAGTTAAGAGACTAAAATGAATTTATAACTTTCAACGTGAAAGATTAATCTTAACTGAATTATTTTGACCCAAGGAATTCTTAAATAGACCTAAAGGTCTGTCTAAGCAGAAGGAATCAGATGCTCCACGTTATATCCGATTTCCAAAATTACACCACACTGCACGATATCACAGGCTCTTATCTCATCCTACTCAGCCTTTTCCCCCTTTAGGATGTTCATGCCCACGGGCACTGAATATGAATGTCACTGGAGTTCAACTTTTTCAAGCAGTGCCCCGCCCCATACTTTGTAAGAACTCCCAATTACAGAATTCTGGTCACAAGTTCGAAGATAACTGGGGACAGATAAGGAGTTACTGTAGCCCCTCTTCTTTTCAGTGGTTGCGCATGGTGGATCGTTGGGATTCAGGGGAATCGTCCTCCCATCCTCCTTTTCTGAGGGCTTGTATGGCAATACATACCCTACCCCTCCCCTGTCGGAAACACAAACCCCTTGTAGGAGAATCCTTGCACCACTCCTGCTTGTTTTGTTTAAGGATCTCAGATCCTCGATAGTCAAATAATGAAAAAGACCAGGGGTATGGCGCTGAGCAATTTAATGCCCGATAGCCTTCTAAAACCCTATTCAACCCGAAAAAAAGTTTGGATTCTCTTAATTGTTTAGGTTGCTCATTTTTCAGGTAACTCTATTTCGGATTTTTAAGTATAAGAACTGTAAAATGACATCGCTATGTTCATCATTGTCAGTGAAGGTTGAGGCCCGACATGAGAAACCCGGAATGCTACCGTTCATTCCCCAACTTTCCTTCGATAAGCCAATATATTGTGTTGTAATACGCTATTGGAAAATGCCCTGAGAGCTCTGGGGACCATTTCTGAAGGACTGTGCTGGGGATTGTGTTGGAGGGGTTTGTCCAAACCTGGCCCCAAAGGCCGTAATATAACTTTGAGAACATACCAGACCTTGTGTCAGTGGTGGCGCCAGAACTTCCCCGAGGGAGGGCGGGGGGGGGGGGGGGTGCTCCCCGACACGGGGCTAGGGAATTCATCGATAAACACACAATAAAGTAGGCAGTTACCCCGGCGGGGGAGGGTCTAACCCTCTCCGACGAGAGATGTGGACCGCCCCTCCCACCCCCGGGGCCATCAATGCTTTGGGTCAAAGTTTGGTATAGGAAGGGGTTGTTTGCCTCGCTCGAAAATCTTTTAAATTGTGAAGCTCCGAAAGCCATTTGAGATCGGTATTTTGAGAATGACATGGGACTCTTCCTTTTGGAAATCATAAGTGACAGTATAAACTTGCGGGCCCATTGGAATTTTGGGAGTCCACCTAAAAACTTAAATATATAAACTTTAAAACACATGATTATTCATTTCACAAGTAAAAAATATTCCCTACGCATCATGGTGTCAGATTTATATGGAACAAAGGAAATGACATTTTTTTTTTTAAATCCGAACACTCGGTTTATTATTTCGTGCGATGGATTATTATTGCGTGCGCATGAATTCTTAATCGTGCTCACGGATTAAAAAATATTTGGTACGTCACTCTCTAAAATCAGTTGAGTTAAAAATTAACCCAAATCATTGTGTTGAATGAATATGAACTCACTGGGTTCATATTCACTCAGCTAATTTGATTTGGGTTGAGCTTTAACTCAACTGATTTTAGAGGGCACTTCCTGGTCTTCGTACATTTATGTGAGGATTTCGGAAAAAATCCGGACATGTCTGGAAACGACAACATTGTTTACTTGTACCAGATGTGAAAGTCTACTAAAAATTGTCTTTGTTTCCATTTTCAGGTCTTTCTTCTTTTCTAGGGCTTTTTATCTTCTTCTTCCATTTCGGTCATTATTCCCATGATGACCCAAACCCTCTGGGTGATGAAGTATCGTTTACAGTGATGATATTTGCTTTTGGTGACATGTTTATGTTTGTCTCATGCTGTATACGTGGATTGGCTGACATGGACTTTCCTGATGAAGAAAAAATGGAAGACTTAGAAGACCCAAAGAAAGAGAAGAAGGGCAAAGAATCTGACACGAAAGTAACAGAAGTCAACCACATTGATATGCTGTGTCAAATGTAGTCTTTTTCATCAGTGAAAAATGAACCAACAATCAATGTTGTAAGAGTATAAGTCAGTTTTGTTGTTTGGAGATTTTAACCCTTTACCCAACGTAACGGCCAAAGCCGACCAGCGTTAGTCACAAAAATTGCCACTTAATTTTCATTATCAATTAATAATCATCGAGCTCGATCCAAAGAGCGGTCATAACCTATGTTTTTGAGAAAAAAATTTTTAAAAAATGAGTTATTCAAGAATTTTGTTTGCATGTGTCGTCTGCTTTTCGCGTTAGGTAAAGGGTTAAGAGATAGTATTATACTATGTAAAATAGATTTATAGATTTGATAATTTGCAAAACTCTGGAATAGACACGCCCGTGGAGGAGCTAGTGTTCCTAAATCAGGAAGGGGGAGTAAAAGGACATGTGCCCGATCGTCCAGACCTCGCCCTGGACCTCGGAAGTGGCGTCATAGTCAAATAACCCAGTTTCGTCATGTTTGGTTGCCATGGTAGTCGGCGTGAGCGGCCATCTCGTAACGTCATCCCATTGTAATACGTGGTCTTAGTGCACACGCGCAGTGCGTGTTGTTAGACTGACACGTGTTTGCGTCGTCCATTTTGTATACTGGAGGCAGCCATCTTCGTTTCTATGGTAGTACGTGCTTGCTAGGCCTACAATAGGATTGGGGTGTGTTCTGGAGGTATGTTCCTTTGTATAAGAATCAATCTAATTACCCAGAATCATCGGCTACTTCGTAGAATTTCACAAATAGACCCAACAACTATTTACTTGGCTCGGATTTCCCACCAAATCCTCGGTTACTACCTGTTTATTTCAGGTAGGATTCCCCCAGAATCCTACTTTTTATGCCCCTGAGAATCTCTCGTGGAATTTTGTTTTCACCGTGTCCATCCGGCGTCCGTCGTCCGTACATTAACTTTTGGTTTCCGTCAAATGGCTAAAGAACCGCTTATTTGATCAAATCATAATTTTAGGGGTCACTTGTGGATGACCAGACAATGCTTCTTTCGATTTTGGTCCAGCTAGCCAATTCAATATAGCAGCCATATTGAATTTGGTTTCCGTGGAATAACTAATGAATGCTGACTCAAATCATTTTTATTTTTTGATTATGTATTGTTGGTGTCTAGAGTAAGCTTCCTGTCGATTTTGGACCAGTCAGCTAAACCAAGATGGCCGCCAGTGGCCAATTCATTATGGCGGCTATCTTGAATGTGTTTTCCGCCCAATAATTAATGAATACTAACTCAAATCAATTTAATTTTTTGGTTATGCATTATTGGTGTCTAGAGGAAGTTTCCTTTTGATTTTGGCTCAGCTAGTCAATTCAACCAATTCAATATGGCCGCCATTGCCGCCATATTGAATTTGGTTTCCATCCAATAACAAATGGATGCTGACTTGAAATATTTTTATTTTTGAATTTTATGCATTGTTGGTGTCTAGAGGAAGTTTCATTTCAATGTTGAACCAATTTTTGGATGAACTAGCGTCCATATTGAATTTGGTTTCCAACCAATAGCTAATAAATGCCGACTCGAATCATTTTTATTTTTGAATTATGCATTGTTGCTGTTGTTCAATGTTGGACCAGTCAGCTGAACCAAGGTGGCCGCCAATGGCCAATACATTAGGGCTTCCATGGTGGTCATCTTGAATTTGGTTTCCGTCCAATAACTAATAAATACTGACTCGAATCAGTTTCATTTTTAGTTATGCATTATTGGTGTCTAGAGGGGGGCTTCCTTTCGATTTTAGATCAGATAACCAATTCAATATGGCTGCCATGGCGACCATCTTGAATTTGTTTTCCGTCTAGTAACTATTAATGGTGTTTCAAATCAATTTAATTTTTTTTGTGGTGCAATGTTGGTGTCTAGAGGAAGCTTGCTTTTGATTTTGGTTATGCCCCCGAAAGACTTACCTACCCTTTTATGACACCGTTCGGGAACATATGCCACGCTTCGCGTTACTCTTATTTTCCATAATAATAATTTCGACATCCCAGTATGAGAATCTCTTTTTGAAAAAACGTCTGTGGTTATGGAATCCCTTTTTTCCGAGATAAGTCGAATAGTCGTATGTGGAGACAGTCGTTCGGGCAATTATTCGATGTTTCATTTGCTCAATAGAATTCTAGTCGTTTGCGCAATATAAGATAGCTAACAAGCCTGTAGTAGTGCTACAAATCAGTAGTAATGGCACAAGACTGCACGGGTGGAAGAAGACTATAGGATTAGGTGAATACAGTAGAAGCTAATCACAGGGCAGACGATGGCGATATTGGACAAGTCGGCAGTAGTGGCCTTAGAGCTATGGAGGCCATGGGATGGTCTAGATGCAAAGAACTGCACAGATGCTAGGAGCCATAACTATCTTCAGATAGATATCCGCCGATAAGTATCCTCTAAAAGGTATCTTCCAATATTACATCGCCATATCATAGGTATTACTCAATGCCCAGATGAGCATAAGAGTTGTAAAAGGTGTCACTCTTTCGAATAATTACAAGATGGCTCGATTAGATTCGAACCATTCGAGCAATACTTGTCCCTGCTCAATTGACTCTTGGCTTTAGGAATCATGTAGGTCTCCGTTATTCACATCGGAGATAACTCTGTATGGGTATGTACAGATTACGGGAAATGAAGCAATTTGACTAGTGAATATAAGACGTGGACGGGGACAGGGGCCAGAAACAGAGACAGCTAAGAGTAGAGAGACTCATTAGACTGCTAGGATAGTCAGAATAGGGTCCTTTATACGCAAAACATGTACAGAACGAGGATTCTGCAGGAAGCCGAACCAATACAGTTACTCTTATACAAAGAAACGCGCATATTATTGGAAAAACTATGATTCTGAAAAAATCATACCTGAAATAAACAGGTAGAAACCGAGGATTTAGCGGGAAATCCGAGCCAAATAAACAGTTATTGGGGTCTATTTGGGTAATTCTAAGAAGTAACTACAGGACTCTGGGTAATTAGATTGATTCATATACAAAGGAAGATACCTTCAGAACACACCCAGTCCCATTATAGGCCGTATGGTCACACAGCAACTCCCTGCTACTATAGATGGCGGCCTCCCGAACACAAAATGGACGACGGAACCACGTGTCACTCTAACAACACGCGCTGCATATGCGC
The DNA here is from genome assembly GCA_031216915.1 of Pictodentalium vernedei. Classification (NCBI taxonomy): domain Eukaryota; kingdom Metazoa; phylum Mollusca; class Scaphopoda; order Dentaliida; family Dentaliidae; genus Pictodentalium; species Pictodentalium vernedei. The sequence continues at coordinate 259,441,421 of CM062289.1, forward strand.
ACTGAGTCCACGTAATGACACGTATTACTGTGTTGATGACGTCATGACCTGTCAACCATGACAACCATGGCAACCAAATATGACAAAACTGTGTCACGTGACTATGACGTCACTGCCGAGGTCCGGCCATTATGGAACGATCGGGTTCATGTCCCACAACTATGTGGTGACAGTTACAATAAATACAATTGCTGCAGGAGGATTGAGCTGGGGTGGAAGAGCATGTGATTGTATAAACTTGAACACAAGGGCCGTAATGTAATTTTTTGGTGCGGTACGTCTTGAGGACGTTCCATGCCAAACATTTATATTTCGGCTTTGGGGGCCAAGTTTGGGACAGGAAGGGGGGTGTCTTGCTCCCCAAACTTTCATATTTTGAAGCTATGAGCGCTATTCAGGAGCCCCCTGAGGCCATAGTTTGTGATGACAGAGGATGTGAGGACTGACTGGAAATCATAAGTGGACGTTTGAATTTGAGAGCCCAATGGAATTTTGGAGGCCAGTGTCCCATGGAGCCGCCACGGAAGTACTATATCAATAAAGTGATTTTGGAATCATAAAGCAAGAACCATCGGATTTTAAAACCTAAGAAGAGCAAAGAATCAGATACGAAAGTAGCAGAGATCAATCATATTGATATGTTGTGTCAAATGTAGTTAAAGGTCACCTTTTCATTAATGAAGAATGATCCAGCAAAAACAATCAGTGTTGTAAGAGTACATGTCTGTTTTGTTGTTTTGGGGATTTTAAGAGCCAGTGTTATACTGCATAGAATAGATTTATAGGTTTGAAAACTCTTGATTTGATACACCAGTGACGGAGCCAAGGTTCCCAAATCAGGAACGAGGTGGCAATTACCACATATACAACTGCTGCAGGCTTATCCCGAATGACTTAGCTGGGGATGGTCAAGGGGTTGTCTAAACTTGGATCCAACCGCCGTAATAAAATACGTCTTGAGGACGTACCACACCAAAAATTTATATTACGATCTTTGGGTCCAATTTTGGAATAGGAAGGGGGTGTCTTGCTTCTCTAACTGGAGTCCAGAAAATCTTTCAAATTTTGAAGCTCAGAAAGCCCCATGAAACAGTATTTTGAGAATGACAGGGGATGTGAGGACTGGAAATCATAAATGGCAGTTTGTATTTGGGGACCTAATGGAAGTCTGGGAGCCCGTCCTAGACGACTCTTCCCTTGGCGCCTAATTGATTACGGAATCATAAAGCACGAACCATCGGATTTTAACCCGAAGAAGAAGAGCAAAGAATCAGATACAAAAGTAGCAGAGATTAATCATATTGAAATGTTGTGTCAAATGTTGTAAAAAGGTCAATGTTTCATTCATGAAGAATGAACCAACAAAAACAATCAGTGTTGTAAGTGTACATGTCAGTTTTTTTTCTTTTGGGTTTTAATCCTTTGAATACTGGTGGTATCGTCCATGTCATTTTAATGGCAGCAATTGGGTGAGTCCATATTCATTACTTGGAGGTAGACCAATTATTATTTTCAATGTACAGCCTCAGGGCTGCAAGTTGAAAATATTGATTGGTCAACTCACACGTTCATTTAACGGCCACCCCTCTTTATGAAATTATGACGTATCATGTTCCTGGGTCGGTAAAGCGGCCTTTCGGGTTCAAAGGGTTAAGAGCCAGTGTTATACTGCGTAGAATTCTTTTTGAGGTTTAACTACATTTTCGACAGCCTGGGTCACCTCGTGTCGGCCAGTTTTACGGGTGAAGGAAGCCGGAGTCCCCGGAGAACCACCGAGCAGCGGCGATCAACTAACAGACTCTCCACGTACTAACTCCGAACAGGTTGGCATAACATTGAATGAAGACATGTGCAGCATCGATGTGCAGTACACCTTAGTACACAGCGCCACCGTACCCTGTGTTCATGCTGTGTAGAACTACCGGAATAGAGTTATAGATTTGAAGACAGTACATGAGTAGGTACACTAGTGGCGGAGCCAGGGTTCGTAAATCAGGGAGAAAATAGCAGTTACATAAGGTACAATTGCTGCAGGCATAACCCGAAGGACTGTGATGGGAATGGTAGGGGAGTGGGTTGTCCAAACTTGGAACCAAAGGCCGCAATATAATTTTTTGGTGTAGATGTATCCGTTTTATTGGATTAGTAATCTGCTTAATCGGATAAAAATCGGTTTAAATGGAATAGTTAATCTATTTAAATGGATTGCTCATTTTTGAATAGGATTACTAATGAGTTTAATTGGATTTGTAATCTGTTTAAACGAATTAGGGATGTGTTTAAGCGTATTATTAATCTGTTTAAACTGAATATTAAGTCGTTTATACAGATTATTAATCTGTTTAATCGGAGTATTAATCTGTTTAATCGGATTGCTAATCAACTTACAATGAAATGTAACATGAGACTATAAATAAGTGTACCTGTGTACTACGAGTCTGTCACTTTCATTCATCACATTCACACTTCTGACTTCAGAGCGTGAGCATGGAAATACCTGCTAGATTAGAGAAAGCCATATCAGCTCTGGGCGTCTCTTGTCCTATCTCCTGGACTATCCAGGAAAAAGGCAAGAGCGTCCAACTGACCTTGGACTTCATCATCGAAGAGAATACACCACCCTCTTCGGGGAGAGGTAGTACCCTTGGCGAGAGGATCCCCTCTCCCACTGGTCCTCACCTGAAGAGGCACAGAGGCCCTGAGAAGAGTGAGAGGAAGAAAAAGAAGAAGAGCCCTTCGACCAAGCGCAGGAGCGCCCTGCGCCTGGAGGCCTTCCGGAATAGGAAGAATGAGTTGAGTGAGGGGGTGGAGGTTCCTGAGGCAGCCGCCAGTTCCCCTCCCAGTCCCACTGGCACACCCAACCAACTGCCGGCTCCTGAGCCGATACAGTTGGATGTGGAACGTCCAGTGGAGATTGAGGAGGAACTGGAAGTTGCATTTTCACCACCTCCCACCCCTCACTCCCCTCTTCACTACCGGATAGCCCGGGAGTGGCAGTCACAGCAGAACAGCCATCGGAGTCCGCTGAATCACGCGAAGAGAAGATCCTGAGGAATTGCGACAAAACCATGGCCGAGACCGAGGAATTCAAAAAACAATCCGCTGAAGTATCCAGAACGGCGCAGGAATGGAAAGAAAACATGAGAAAACAAAAACAACAACAAAACCATGAAACAGCCTCTCCATCTCCATCTCCATCACAGCCACCTCCAAAAACGAAGTCTCGCAAAAAAAGAGGATAAGCTGCTTCCTTCTCCATTTCTCCTTTGCCACGCCCAGATAATCAAAAAAAACATCTAAAGCCAAAGAGGGTCGAAAGGGGCTTGTCCCCCATATCGTCCCTGCGCACCTTTGGCGCGCCAAACCATTTCTTTCGATTACGAGTCTGTGTCACACAATGTGTGAAATTTACATACAGCACATAGGCATATAAGACAGAGCAGCCAAACAGGATTGTCGAAGCCCAGTCAGTTCTACTGTTCAATTGTATGGAAAATATCAGTATTAGTGATAAAACTTGTAGTGAAGATATAGAGAGTAGTGGTAGCAGTAGAAGTGATAAGGACAGAGTCACAGTTATGAGGATCGTACACTCTAAAACCAGTTGGGTTAAAAATTAACCCAAATCAACTGTGTTGAATGAATATGAACCCACTGGGTTCATATTCAATCAGCCCAGATGATTTGGGTTAATGTCTAACCCAACTGATTTTAGAGTGCACGAACGTGACCAGATACCATTCTGTAGTCGAAGACAGAGGTTAGATGGTTATCTCCTGATCATTCCTAATGGGTACCTTATGCCATATTGAAACAGACCATCATCAAGTTATCTTTACCTTCCAGATAGCGAAGACAGACGATCGGGGTGTGTGGTGGGGGGTGTCCAAAACGCCGATGGATACCCATTATTAAAACGAGCTCGAAGAACCCGTTCCAATGAGGGGGTCACATGATATGGTTTTGTCTAAATGTTTTTGAAAATTACTTTTGTTTTCTACTGCTGAATTTGTATTGTGCGGGCGGGTGCGGGCGATTAGTTTTGAAAAGGGTTAAAAATCCTAATGACTCTTTTCTCTCATTTATATTCACAGGTCGAAAATACAATTCTGAAAAATAAATTGTAAAAGTTTGATAGGCTTGGCTCCTGCTTTATACACGCAATTAGGAAGGCATTTTCGCTGAACCCCGGTGAAATAATGCTACATGCAGAGGCAAGTGGTAAAATCTTCTGCACAGGGGCATAACTGCAGGTGATACCACCCCTCCTCCGCAGCAATTATTTCCACCTGTGACATTTCGGTCTGGATAGAGCCTTATAGAAGATGACGATGATTCGATCTTGTTAATAACCAGGGACGTCACATTTGTCACGACTCAAGTCCCGACTGAAGAAATATCCCAACTACATCATCGAGGCATGCCTTTTTCGAAACGACTGAAGTCCCGACTGAAGACTGCAGAAATATTCCAACTACATCACCAAAGCATGCCTTCTTTGAAGGCATTCCTTGATAATGTACTTGGAATATTTGTCAATGGGGATAATAGTTTTAACCCTATACCCAAAGTAACGGCCAAAACCGGCCAGCGCTATTCTCAAATATCGCCAATTAATTTTCATTATTTTTTCATTTTTTGTTTTAAAAACACAGTTTTTTACCCTTTTCATGTTAGGTAAAGGATTAAAAAGATTTGTTTGTGGATAAATAAATGTAATATTGTGATGCATGGGATTCTCAGCTTCTTATTTAATTAAGAATTACCGGACTGGAAACTGGTTATGCCTGGATCCCAACACACCCAATTAGCTACGCGCCTCCATTTTGCAACAGACCGACTGCGTGTGTGACTTCAGTCCCAGAAGCAAATTTAGTCCCGCAAGGAAAGTATACGGTTACATGCAAGAGTGAATCGACGATACTTAAAACTGTAATTCAGATGAAAATGTCCCGACTCGAGTATTATTGGGGGTGTTACATACCTCTCCGTCCCAATAGTTACGCCCCCTATACCATAGGTACACCTCTGTTAATAACCATATAGTTTCTTACGAGACTACATTTAATATATAGACTTATGTCGCACCCACAGTCGATCGTACAGATGCAGGTTTTTGGTACCCGATTCCAGCTGTTAGGATCAGGGCATGACCAATTTGGAGTACAAGTACACGCTAATTAATTAGTTGAGAAGCCGGCTACAAAATTCCCGAGATTTGAATTATAAGCCTGACTAACAAATAGAAATATTCAAACTACATCATCAAGAAATGCTTTCTACGAAGTCTAAAATTGGAAAAAGTTGGAAATTTTAGACAGGGAGCTAGTGGAATTTTTCCAAACATGTCTAGAATTTTGCAAAAAATATGGTGTTTTTAGATAGACTGAAAAGTTGTGAAAGTCCTTCAAATATGATTGAAAAATGGTAAAAATATATCCCTCCAATATTGAATTGTAGTAGGAATTTGCGACTACAGAGTGCCTCAGTTTGATAATTTAAAGTTAGGGGTGCTCAAATGAAATTCTGCATCTTAACTAGTTGAGCACTGGAAGCCCATATTTGGGCTTAATCTGGAGCGCAGGTTACACGGCTTAAAGGTTTCATATCTATGGATGTGTCTCATATTATCTTCGACTTGAAGTTATTTATTTACTCTGTGGGAATTTGACTTGTTACGTTTTATGAGAGGGGGCCTATAGGCACTCTCCGGTAAATAAGATAAATTGTAACAAGGCAAAGACATATGAACAAATTTTGACGACCAAGAATAATTTAGTACTCTACCAGTTAAAACCTGTAGTTGGAAAATTTTGACCGGGAGGAGGGGGGGGGGGGGTGCAAATCTAGAAGAGAACACCCTCGTCACGGGAAATCATTTTGTTGCAAACGTGATGCAACTTCTATTTAAATGAAATGATTTAATTTGAACTGTATATGTTGTAATTTCGTTGTTATTGTTTGCTCAACAAATAAATAATAGGAATGAAATTAAAATGACACTGTGACTTTCGTTATTTCTTCACGATTTGCTTTACAAGTATATGATCATCCAATTTATCACTGTCCTACTAGGCCCCACCCGTCATTGTTACCGTGGGCATATACACCCATGCAGCCATATATATTGTATTATCGTGATAAAATTGATACACGACCCATTTACTGGTATCACTGGTCCAGTGTCTCAGGGAGCTCTGTAAGTTTGATGTTCTCAGTAAAATGTCCTTGAGTATTCTTAGCATTTAACCCTTTGAACACTGGTGGTATCTTCCATGCCAGTTCAATGGCAGCAATTGTAAGAGCCCATATTCATTATTTGGGTAGACCAATCAATATTTTCAACGTGCAGCCTTGAGGCTGCACGTTGAAAATATTGATCGGTCTGCCCCATACATTTACTGAACAGCCATCCAATTTAATGACGTTATGACGTATCATGTTCCTGGCCGGAAAAGCAACCGCTCGGGTTCAAAGGGTTAAGGTACATGACAGCTTTCGAATATCGTAACTATTTGTTGAATCGGGGCGCGGTGGCGTTGCGGTAACCGGCTCTCGTCAGATCACGGAAGTTAAGCAACGTCGAGCCCGGTTAATCATTGGATGGTTGACCGTCTGAGCGATCAATTCGGACCCTTCGGACCCTCGCGTTGTTTTCTTGGGCAAGGTGCTTAACCCCGATGGCCATATGGGGGCACGATGACGCCGAGTACTAAGGCATACCGCACGTCGATGGTGCGCATGTCTCCAACCAATCTAACCCTGCTTGTGATGCAGCGCGGAGTTACAATGTTGGGGAGCTGGCAGCTGCTCGTCGTTGCTCGGTGGTTCTCTCCGGCTACTCTGGCTTCATCCACCCGTAAAACTGTCACGGTCATGATTAGCCATTGTGCATAAGTATATAACATTAAACACCAATAAATAAATAAATTTGTTGAATCGCACTTCGGTTCCATACATCACCATGATTCTCTATTGGACAGTTCTGCCTCTAGACTGAGAGCGGGAAAGCTTATCAATTGGGCGCTGTTAATCTCAAATTCCGAATCGGATTGAATCCCGAATTGAATCAAATCAGGGAGAGGATTTCAAATTCAAATCGAATCTCAAAGCTCTTGAACTTGTAGACATTACACCTTTTTACAATCGTAATATTGTCAGTCTTCACTGAAGACTTGTATGCAACGGCAACTCGTCTGTTCGGGAAAATCAATCAAAAAGGGTTGAATAGTCATGAATAGAATCAAAGCAGTTTCGGAAGCGGAACCTCCTTGAAATATTCTTCTGTGATCTATGGGCGTGCCCTTGTGCCCCCCATTTCCAAATAATCCGCGAAAAGTTAGTGACCTGTCGTAATTTTCAATTTACATGATAGTCCTTCCACACGAACAGTAACTTCCAAGAAAATATGACGTCTTTCATACGCCTATCTAACAGGGGCGTTACTAGGATTTTATATTGGGGGGGGGGGGGAGGGGGGATATATATATTTTTTTTTGGGGGGGGGGAGGTACCAAGTCGTTCTCCGAAGCCCCACCAAAGGGAAGGCCATACCCACCTCCACCTCAGGCCAGCATTATCCCTCTCCCGTTGGTGGGGTTCTGGGGGCTCGCCCGAGAAAATTTGAAAAATCAATGCCCTGAGAGTGAATCTGGGGCTCTATGATGCTTTAATGTTCCCCATTTTGAGGGGGGACTGTAAGTTGGGAGGGGGCATGGTTCCCCTAGTCCCCAACCCACCCCTATCCCGGCCACGACACTGTATTTAACCCTTGAGCAGGAAAGACCTCTTTTTCGGTCCAAGATCGTGATACGGCTCGAATTCACAAAGTAGATAGTTGTCCAGTGAATTTGTGTGGTAGACGAATCAAAATTTTCAATGTGCAGACCGAAGACTACACGTTGAAAATATTGATTGGTCTTCCCACAAGTTATGAATATAGACTCTACCAGATGAGCGCTCTGAACATTCATAGAATGTACCATCAGGGTCTAAAGGATTAAAAACCTTTTCACAACTTGAAAAACATTCGCGGAATTAGACCTCAACTTCCATCCAGGCCCATCCTTCTGCCAAACCATGCCAATATGCGTATACTCCCAGCCCCACCAAAAATATACACCCATTACCGAGTGTGAACTCTTTGAACACACAAGACAGTTTTTTAGTTGTTTTTTTTTAAATTAATTGATTCATTCATAATACCACGTGATAGCTTTTTCAATCAACAGGAGGACCAATTAAGATTTTCAGCCTTCAGTCGGTAAAATACATGCTGTAAATTTGAATTAGTCAACCCCACGTTTGAAATACTAGTGAGGGGGACACATGATATGGGTTGTTTTTTCACCAACTCACTTTCAAAGTTACACGGGTGGATATGTCGATTCATTAGGTAAAAGGTAAAGTCAAGAAATGATCACATTTTCCTTTCTATATTTAACAGACTTCCAAACTAGACCAAAACAAACCGGTTAACGCTTTACCCAACGTAACGGCCAAAACCGGCCAGCGCTATTCACAAAAATCACCACCCAAATTTCATCATTTATTTTTACTTTTTGTCCCAAAAGCATAGCTTATGACCCTCATTGGAACGAGCTCAATGAGCTCGTTCCAATGAGGGGCCATAAGCTATGTTTTTGACGAAAAAAATTCGTTATTCAAGAATTTTATTTGCAAGTGTCGTCTGCCTTTCGTGTTAGGTAAAGGGTTAAATATTGACGCCCAAAAGGTGCATTTCTCTCATCGTAGGGGTGCGTTGGTCCCAAAGATAGTCATGTGGACTGTACTCCTACTGTGCTACTAAGACAGACGAGAAGGATTAACCCTTTATTTAATGAATCGTCCACACCCGCCCGAAAAGTTTACAGGATTTCATCAAAACCATGTCATGTGACCCCTAACGGGAAAGGGCTCTTAAAGCTCGTTACAAAGAGGGGTTCACGTGATATGTTTTTGTTGAATTTTTTTTAATCATTTGAAAATAAATAATTGAAACAACAAATGTTGATATCATATGTGTGGGGTAAAGGGTTAAACATTTGATCTTTATCAGCAAAGAATGTTATCAATGGCAATATTTATTCCTTTTGAAAATGATAAAATGTATATGGTTACATTTCTCTTCTTCACAACCTCATACCAGCAAACTCTGTTCTCTGACAACAAACGCAGGTCACTTTTGTACACAGTCCATTCGTAAACAAACACCCCGTTGTTTTGTCGTTTATTTCGTGAGACTGCATTAAATAAAGTAAAACAGATCCAATGGGATGTTTGTCGGAGCGGGACTTAACCCATTACCCAGTCACGACCGATACATTTGGATCTATGATATATAGAGGATATAAAATGAGTGTTTTTCTCATATGATATTTATGAAATGCGTCTAAGAATTTTCCGTTTGGGCGAGCCTCTGGCGAGCCCCAAACGGAAAATTCGGACGAGTTTCATAAATATCATATGAGAAAAACACTTATTTCATATTCTATTTATCATATGACACACATATACACAAATTAACGACTTGATATGACTTTTTAACCCTTTACCTAACGTGTGTTGCAGACGACACTTGGAAAAAAACATCACCATATAACTAAAATTTTTCATTTTTTGCTTCCAAAACATAGGTTATGACACCTCATTGGAACGAGCGCCATGCGCTCGTTCCAATGAGGGGTCATAACCTATGTTTTGGAAGCAAAAAATGAAAAAAGTTTCGTATATAGCACTGGCCGGTTTTGGTCGATATGTTAGGTAAAGGGTTAATGCAATATTACCCAACCTAAATAGGACAGATAACGTAAATTCTCTCTACTCAACTTATGCAAATGTGATCCAGTTGTAGTTTGTTCAGCCAATCAAACTGTGCATATTTGAAATTGACCAATGAAATTTTTCAACCTCAATTATGCAAATTATGAAAATATGGCCCAGTTGTATTTTGTTCAGCCAATCAAATTGTCTAGTTTTGAAATTGACCAATGAAATCGACGGAAGGCTTTATTTATCACTGATTAATATGAAAGCAAAATATCAAATGTTTTAAAGTGAACAAAACGGACGAGTCATATGATAAACTCTTTTATTAACTCTTTGAATCTCGTTTCCTGGAATGGCATCGCCTTTGTGTACACTTACAGTGAAATGGGTCAGTCCAATATCAATATACAGGAAGGATAATAGTTACCGTCTGCGGCCATCAATGCCCGTGTATAGACCTCTTGTAACCAGACAAAAATGCTACGAAATTATGCCTTGGACCGGAAAATTGGTCAGACGAGTTCAAGGGGTTAAGAATCTCGGATGTGGAATCACGTTATTTTGGGGTTTATTTATTTGGGTTTAACAACATTTTTAATACCGCAAAATTTAGAGTAAGTCTTTTTCTCATAATTAGGAAATGCCGATGGAATCCCATCCAACAGACAAATCCCCTAATTCCAACTGGTCTAGAATTTTGTCAGATTTCCCGAACCGACATAAATGAAAACGTCAAAACGTTGCAAACTCCAACGTCTACGATACCTTTAAACAACAGTTAGCAATTATGCATAATTATGAAAATGTTTACATATTTTCGAGTTCGAAAAACATGAAGAAGGTGTGAATACTACATTATGAAGTAGTATGGTTTTGTTTGCAGTAGTGCTTGTGAGGTACAATTATGGTGGCTCCACAAGCACGACTACTCTGCGAAGTTGCATAATTTGATTCGATTCGAAATGGTCTCGATGATTCGATTCGATTTGATTCGCGCTGATTCGAAAATTTTCGGATCGCCGCGATGTTATCAGAATCCTGCAGGTGTCTCCTTGAAATGTTCTGAAGATAGTTTCGGAAACGGAATCTCCCTGAAGTCTTCTATCACCAGGTATCCTATGGAGGAGACTTGTCGACAGAAGAAGAGTTCAAGGAGATTCGGCTTCCGAAACTATATGGATTCCGTTTCTAGAACATTCGATTTTGACTGATTTGCCCCCACAGACCACTTGCTGTTGAATGCAATACGCGAGTGGAGAATGACAATATTTACGGCTGTACGAGTGTGCAATACCTACAACCTAACGATCAGTGATATTCGATTCAATTTGAAACGAAATCCTCATCTTGATTCCATTCGGGATTCGATTCGACCCAAAATTTGAGACTCGTGGGACTCTGCTGACGACAGCACCCCATTTATCTAACATGAAAAGCAGACGACACTTGCAAACAAAATTCTTGAATAACTAATTTCTTTTAATTTTTTGTCTCAAAAACACAGGTTATGACCCCCTCTGTGGAACGAGCTCGTTCCAATGAGGGGTCATAACCTATGTTTTTGAGACAAAAAATTTAAAAAGTAATGAAAATTAATTGCCGATTTTTGATAATAGCGCTGGCCGGTTTTGATCCTTACGCCCTGTAAAGGTTAAATAGAATTAGATATACATGTATTGAGTAGTTGTCAATTATCACATTTCGGACTTTAGGCGAGTTCTGGATGTAAACCAAATAATGGTTCCAGATTTGAAGCCCGTCGATTTGCTACAGACCTTCCCAAGTTTCGGTAACAGCAGAAGCTGCGGAATCGAGAGGTTAGGGATGCATTAGATGGAACCCCTATCTCCAGAAAAGAAAAGTGTCTACACAGACATACGCGAATACCCCACGCCTTCACACGAACACATCGAAGACTGTACATGAACTTGTCCTCGCCATTCTCCAGTGATCCAAATGTAATCTGGAACTGGTGCCCCTTTTTCCACACTATACAAAGCATTGATTAGCATTGAGTTACTCCTCTTTGGGTGTGTTTACATGTGTTTGATTATATGTAAAATTTTAGGCTTTTGATGATCTATTAACACCTTCGCAAACCACAATGCATATGTGTGCGCTGATAAAACATCTATACTCCTGTGCGCGTGCGAAGTTAGGTATGGCATAGTGCCCTATTTTGTGTTTGCCCCTACCCCCCCCCCCCCCCCCCCCACACACACACACTTTCAAAAACGTTGTTCCGCTGCCGCTGGGTAATAGCATACCCCTGATGGAATAATTGCCTGATATGGACTATATACAGTTAAATACTAGCAAGTGCATTCTCACGGATTTCCCATTAATTAAGATTTCTGTGCCAAAGGTAGGACCACAGACCATGGGGACAGTACTCAGTTCCACCTTACATTGAAATGGAAAGCATACAGACTGCAGTAGATCTTAGAATAAAACAGCCGCTATCGTAGACAATTATCGTAAACAATCACAACATTCAGTAACTGTCAGTTCTCGTATATCGGACTTGGGGCGGGCTCTGAATGTGAAATAAAATACTAGGTGTATTACTTTTTGAAGCTTGTGTGTGAGCAAAGTCGGCCTGGTAACAGATAATTCAGGTCAAGGGGACGGATGCTGTAGGCCCAAGCTCGAACCTCGTCCATGCTGGCATCAACAAACACCATCACACCCACACGAATTTTCAGGCCAATTTCGGTAAAAAAATCGTCCGAATTTCCAGGCCAGTTACGACAATAGCACATACCCGATGGATATTAGGAAGAATAACCAGAATTTCAACTTACAGGACTGCATGCTGCATCTGAATGTCCACGAGAGGAAACTTTGTATGTGTGTTTTAACTATCTACCAAACTCGAATAACATACAACAACAGTAGTATAGCTCGCACACTTAATCTCCTTTCTTATTGACTCCGTTATATACAACAACAGTAGTATAGCTCGCACACTTAATCTCCTTTCTTATTGACTCCGTTATTGTCCCCGGAAGGGACGACATAGTCACATGACCCAGTTTATGTCTTGTGGGGGTGCCATGGTAGCTCGCGTGAGCGGCCATATTGTAATGCCATTGCCGTAGCGATAAGTGGAGTCAGAGCGCATGTGTAGCTTGTGTTGTTGGGTGTAACGTGTTTCCGCCATCCATTTTGTATACCGGAGGCCGCCATCTTTATTTCTATTTCGGTGATTTTTAGTCGTTTTTCTGTGATTTTTGGTATATGACGTGTTGTTTGAGGTAATTAGATTTACTTGCTTTGAATCGAACATACCCTCCAAACACACCTTTGTACTTTGTAGACACGTTCCACCATAGAAATCAAATTGGCAGCCTCCAGTACATACAAAATGGACGACGGAAACACGTGTCGCTCGAACAACATGCGCTACGCATCTGCACTGACAGGGGAGCGGTGGCTCAGTTGGTAGAGGTGCAGGCTGCAAGCCGAGAGGTCCTCGGTTCGAATCCCAGCTGCAGCAACCGAGTTGTGTCCTTGGGCATGACACTTCACCCCCTTGCCCCACGTGGGGGCACGGTGACGTTGTGTACTAAGGCGTACTGCACGTCGATGGTGCACGTGTCTTCAACCAATGCTAACCCTGCTTGTGTGGAGTTGGTATGTTGGGAAGCTGACAGTTGCTCGCCGTTGGTCGGTGGTTCTCTCCGGGTACTCCGGCTTCCTCCACCCGTAAAACTGTCACGGTCATGGTTAGCCATTGTGCAGAAATATGTGACCTTAAACACCAATAAATAAATAAATAAATAAATAAATAAATAAATAAATTTGCACCGACACGATTTTTATCTTTCAGTTGTTCCAAATTATTTCTGAAATGCGGATCCGGAAAGTGTGTATGTGTATGTGTGTGTGTGTGGGGGGGGGGGGGGGGGGGCTTTAAAATACCGGCTGAGGAAAAAATACTCAGTACACCAGCTGCTAATCAGAAGCTCAAGCTTTGTATGGACTGCTTTACTTCGGGTGTTTTAAATGGGATCCATAAGATGCTTAGCCCCGTAGGTAGAAATCCAGAATTTCGGATGTGTGTGTGTGTCTGGAGAGGAGGGAGTGGGGATCGATTCTGCCAAAGGTTAGATGGAACCTTCAATGAACGTATTCCACTGTTCCATGTTTCAGTCTTTGCCAAATAAAGGAGCCCTGAATGAATAACTTCACTAGAACTATGAACTCGATGAGCTCTGTCAAGCAAGGTTGAATTTGTGCAATTCCAAGTTTCATTATGGGAAGGAATGACAAATTTGGGTATTTTGACCTCAGTGAACAGGTGTCAAATAACTGCCGTCATCAACAACGCTGTTTGGTACGAATGCTATCGATGGGCGAGTGAATTAGCAACGCCCCCTTTGGTCAACGAAACCTTGTCATCAGCATTATAAGTGGCTCGTGATGAGTTGTCGCATATTCATTGCAGTCCAAAAAGGCATTAAACTAAACAGTTGATTGCTTTATTCCCAGTCTCATATTCTATCAGCAGATTTTACAATGGCAGAAGATAGCTTCAAGCATTATGACAACCAGGGTATTCTACCGGATATCAAATTCAAAGATTATACATTTAAAGCCAGGGAAGTTATTTTAGCCGGAGTAGGAGTAGTTTTCGTAATCATGTCTGTTGTTTTTATTGCACTGTATGCCTCGGCTCCTTCCAGCAATTCAAACCAACAAAACGCATGTTTGACAAAATCCTGTCTTGGGAGTTCTTCATATGCTCTCTATTATATGAACAAGAGCTTGGATCCGTGCGACGATTTCTACAAGTACTCCTGTTTCAACTACAAACAAGTACGAACTCTGAAACCAGACGAAACATATTCAACTCTACTTCATGACGTCTGGCTAAAAAACCAAGAAAAGTTGCGTGAACTTATTGAGACCAAACCAGCCAGAGGAGGTGACTGGGCATCAGAGAAGAAGTTGAAAGACATGTTTGACTCCTGTCAGGATCACTACATCAAAATGCAACTTGCAGGCAAACCTTTTATCGATAAAATGATTAAACCCAGCGGCGGATGGTATGTACTCGGTCCTGACTCCGGATATTCCAACAGCTACGATTTCAACAAAGCTCTGCAGAAAGTACATGTGGACTTTTGGTCTAACGCATTTTTCTCTTTCCGGTTAGGTGCAGATACTGATTTCACGAAAAGAGTCGTCGTAGTAAGTATAAAATAAATTCGAAATAAGTTTAATTCTTTGAACGTTGGTGGTCTCTCCCATGCCAGCTGAACGGCAGCAGTTAGGAGAGTCCATATTCAATATATCGGGGATAGACTAATTAATATTTCAACGTGCAGCCTTGGGTTGCACGTTCAAAATATTGATTGGTCTACTCTACACATTCACTTAGCAGTCATCCTACTTAACCCTTTACCCAACGCAGACGATATCAAAATTTATTATTTTAAATATCATTTTTTCAAATTTTTCAAAAAATTTCAACAAAACCATATCATGTGACCCCTCGTTGGAACGAGCTCGTTCCAACGAGGGGTCACATGATATGGTTTTGTTGAATTTTTTTGAAAAATAATATTTTTTCCAACTGCTGAATTTGCATATTACACGGGCGGATGCGGGCGATTCGTTGGGTAAAGGGCTAATGAAATTATGCCATATCATTTTCCTTGGTCGAAAAAAACGGCCTCTCGGGTTCAAGGGGTTACGACATATAATTTACCGTGTTCCCGTGTATTTTTCTCAAAGTACTGCTAATGATCGCTCGAGGAATATTTCATATTTCAAGGCCTGTACCGGCCTTTCAAATGGCAGGAAGAATCTAGTTCCTATCCAAACGGAAAACTTTTTTTGGAGTAAGGTTTCACTACTCAGTACTGTACAATTCGTTTGATGTGCAGAAATTTGAAATATTTGGCCTGTCTCTGTGTACTTCACTCCTTACCAGCACATGCACACGTTTCACTGTTTCAATGTTCTGTGTAACAATATCTATTTTTGTAGGGGGAGGCGTTTATATAGGCTTAGCCTGTTCGCCAAACCTTGTTTCACCATAGAAAGAAATAAAATTATAGTTTAAAAAGTACTGCTACACGGCGTTCAATATCACAGAAGGAGATTGTCCCACGGTGTGCGAACCATTATTTTTCTTGCGAGAACCAGTAGCGATTTGGTCGATATTCTCTGTGGGCTTTTGTGATCACAATACTGGGTATGCCAAAGACTGACCCATTTATCAGGGCCGTCGGAAGTGGTCCGAGTAGGTGCCTGATCAATATTCTTGAAATAGGTGGTTGACTTTAACCCTTTACCTAACATGAAGAGCAGACGACACTTGCAAAAAAATTCTTGAATAATTAATGTTTTTGATTTGTTTGTCTCAAAAACATAGTGATGACCCCGCATTGAAACGAGCTCGACGAGCTCGTTCCAACGAGGGGTCATAACCTATGTTTTTTTTTTGAGACAAAAATGAAAAAAAAATAATGAAAATGAACTGGCGATTTTTGTGAATAGCGCTGACCGGTTTTGTCCGTTACGTTGGGTAAAGGGTTAAAAGATTATACCTGATCTGAACTTTAAACGTCTGTTGAACTAAATAGCCTATTTTGGGCACGCAGCTCAGTTTGAGTAATTTGTTGAGAAAACAGACGTGTAGTGGAGTTTCTCCAAGATAAATTGAATTTCAAGAGTAGGAGGAAAATTTCAGCTTGTGCATGGTACTCCAGGTTGAACATGAAAGCAAATTTGGTTTGTGCTTTTTAACTCTTTACCTGGCAGGAATAGCAGACGACATAATTTTTTGCCTCAAAAACATATCTCACGACCTCCCCCATTGGAACGAGCTCAGTGAGGAGGTCGTTCCTATGAGGGATCCTAAGCTATGTTTTGGGGGAAAATTAAAAAAAAAATAATATACAATCTGAATGACGTTTTTTGTAAATAGTGCTAGCCGAGCAGATGACAAAGGTTGAAATAATAGAAATACCATTTTGGTGGGTACAAGGTTGGCAGTACTTAGAAACTGTATTCAGTTGAAGGAAACAGATCGACAGTTACTCCACAGTTACCAAAATGATCTAGAACTTTGTTGTTAGCTGGAGAACCTGTACCCGACCAAATACCATCCTATTCCCGTTTGAAGCCGACGGACCAAGCGCAGTCGCCTCCGACAACAATATCACGCTAGGTGCTAAAGAATACTTTAACTTAAATTTAACCTATCTTATTTTGTCAATCATTATTAGCGCCAGTGATAGCTTGCTACCAGGGGTGGTGATCACCTATTTGTTATGGAAGATGGCGACAGGGCCGTCGTGAACATTGTTGATTGGAGAAGGAAGGGATGTCAGCTAAATTTACCTGGTTTTCGGTTAACGATTACCTAATTTGTCAAGAGTTCTAGAAGCAACTGGGTCGGGAAAGTTGATAAAAGAAACCCCATGTTAGTTGCGCCGAGAAAATGGGGTTTACCTTGCTTCAACTCAAGTGGTATAAAATATAAATTTTCCATACTGAAAAGATGCCCAATCCTTGCATCTGAGACATTTGTCGATGCCCCAAGTTATGTGTTATAACGAGATTATTCCAGTGGTATCCAGCCTACGACGCCGAACCTGGTTCGGTCCAGTGGGAAAAAAATGTTGTATTTCTGGACGGAGAAGATACAAAATTCTCGCATGTGATGTATTTGTCAATGCTCCACGAACAACGAAAGAATTGCACTGGTGCAAAAACCATGAAGCCGACCATGCTTTTGCCCCGTGGGAGGAAATTTTGATTTTCAGGCCTAAAAAGAGACAGAATCAATTCTGACACCCCGAGTGGTTTGTAACTTTTAGGACCGAAAAAACATCCCAACACTGCATCAGAGTCATTTGTCGATGCTTCGAGGTGCTTGTTATCACGAGATCATCTCAATGAGATCGAACCAACGAGGCCGACCATGTACGGCCCCGTGGGAGAAAATTCTGGACGGAAAGGGCGCAAAATATATTCACGTCTGAAATAGAAATTTGTCGACGCTTTCGGTAGTGTAATAACATAACGAAAAAATACACTGAGTGCACAAGGCTCGGAACTGACCATTATGTGGCCCCTGGGAGTAAATTCGTATCTTTTGTCTGAAAAGAAGCAAAATCCTCACATCTGAGGTATTTATCGATGTCCCGAGTGGTATGTAATTTTTGGGACCGAATATTAGCCCAATCCTCGCACCAGCGACAACTGCCGAGGTGTGTGTAATAACGAGATAATTTAAGTGGTATCCAACCCACGAGGCCGAGCACGGTCTGGTCCGGTGTGAGAAAACTTTGATTTTCCAGACTGAAAAGACGTAATGTCCACGCATATGAGGCATTGCATGTAAAAAAAAAATCTGGGTAGTGCGATATGTAGAGGATATCTAGTGTTTTTGAGTGGATACCGATAATTATCTCACGAGTGGACGAGACGTTTATTTTTCGTGAGCGTTTGCGCGAGCGAACACAACCATTTGTCTCGGTCACAAGTGAGATAACTTTCGGTATCCACTCAAAAACACTAGATTTTCTTTTTATTATACGCTTTTTATAAGAATCTGATAATTCCACTCGTTCCAATCTTGAATTGATGCATGAAAGTAAACAGCGCATTGAATCATTGAAACAAGGGAGTGATTTGATTGATACTTCGAACAGATAGCGTCTTGCAATTTAATTCAGTTGGCGGGTTTCCAGTCCAAACATGGCCTGAAAGTCCGTAATATAAAATTTTGGTTTGGTCCGTCCTTTGAAAGGACGTACCAAACCAAAATCTTATATTACTGACTTTCAGGCCATGTTTGGACTAGCGGGTTTCTTGCTTCAATTCAAGGTGAATACGTATTGAATTATTGCTGAAAACGATCGGTATCCACTCAAAAACACTATATTTACTTTTCATTTTTTCTTTTTTAGAACAAACTGACCATTTCCAGTGATAATTTGACTCGTATTCACCTTGAAGTGATACTTTGAAAGCCACCATTTTGATTGATATCGTGAAAGTGAAAATTTCTATATCTTCACAATCAGTGGGAGATACGATTTCTATCTTTCCGCAATCTCTTAAATAATCTATCGTTTGGCGTATAATAAAATGAAAGAATTGCTCTGCTGCCCAGTCCGCGAGACAAATCATGATTCGTCCCCGTGGTAGAAAATTCTGATTTTTAGGCCTGAAAAGAGGCGAATTTATCGACGCCACGAGTGATGTGTTAGTTTTGGGACCACAAACACGTCAGTCCTTGCATCCGAGACATTTGAAGACGCCCGATGTTGTGTGTTACAACAAGAAAAGTTTTAGGATGTCGGATTGGGCCCGTGGAGAAAAAAATGTGATTTTCCGCACCGAAAAGACGAAGACTCCTCGCATCTGAGACATTTGTTGACGCACCGCTGGTGTGTTACATCAAGATAATTTCAGTCGGTGTTACCTTGAGGGGTCCAAGGGCACCCCCAAGAGAGGGGGCATACCAGTAAATTTCCTAGTGGTGTATATACGGACAATCCGTTTCTGAAGTGTCGGACAGACCGGCGAAAGTTTAAGGCTGTTATAAATTCCGACTAATGTCGGGGGGGGGGGGGGGGGCACCAAAAATTTGCAAGACGTGACGTGGGGGTGGGTGGGTCTCTTGGGTGCGCCAAAAATGTGCATTTCCAACTTGTGCAATTTTTTGAATTTTTAAAAAATATATCAATATATCAGCTAATATATACTATCATTTGTGTTTCAAACCTTAAAGATGATGTTGTACATCACACTCTTAACATAAATACAACACCAGGAGGCTTTATATGTAAGAATATTGGGCTTAATCCTGCTTAATCTGGGAAAATGTCACACGTTAGTAGGGGGTGGTTGTCTTGTTCGAAATGTGGAAAGTGTGCAGACAATATTTTGGGAAAATTCTCTCTGATTCACTAACTTCAACCCAAGTTATTTATTTATTAATTGATTTATTTATTTATTTATTGATGTTTAACGACAGTTTAACAACCAGGGTCATATCGTGTCGGTGACAGGTTTACGGGTGGAGGAAGCCAGAGTACCCGGAGAGAACCACCGAGCAACGACGAGCAGCTGTCAGCTCTTCAACATCATAACCCACGACTGTACTACACACTGCACAGCGGGTCTGCGTACTACACACCACAGACAGGGTTAGATTGGCTGAAGACATGTGCACCTCGGCGTGCAGTACGTCTCAGCACACAGCGTCATCGTGCCCCCGCGTGGGCAAATGGGGTAAGTTTATTTTGGATTTTAATGGGAGAGTGGTAGGTGGGTGTCTGAGAACGGTAGTAGAAAATTTGCACGTAGTGGGTGGGTGGGTGGGTGGGTGTAAAAAGGAGCCGAATAAAAAATAGGACGTCACGTCTTGCAAATTTTTAGTGCCACCCCCCCCCCCCCCCTGCTTATGTAGCAGGTTAAAAGGCAGGTAACGTAAGGTGATATCTGTGAAGTTCTAGAAGATAGGATCACATGTATTCCCTAGAAGAGAATCACAGTAGAACAGATCCACAAGTATTACTGCAAAAGTTCACGATACTTTAATATTTGATTTCGATTGGTTCATGCCGAAAATATTTTACCCGATTCTTTCTCAGGAATCTGGTTGGGGGTGAGTAGTATGTCAGGGGCTTTTGAGGTAAAGGTTGGGGACCGGCGGGGGACCCCGGAAGTGACGTCATGTCACGTAACCCAGTGGCCCCATGTTGTGTTGTCATGGTAACCGGCGTGAGCAGCCATGTTGTGACGACATCTCCATAGTGATACGCGGTGTTAGTGCGCATGCGTAGCGCGTGTTGTTAGGGTGATACGTGTTTCCGTCGTCC
This sequence comes from Pictodentalium vernedei, assembly GCA_031216915.1. Classification (NCBI taxonomy): domain Eukaryota; kingdom Metazoa; phylum Mollusca; class Scaphopoda; order Dentaliida; family Dentaliidae; genus Pictodentalium; species Pictodentalium vernedei. The sequence continues at coordinate 259,462,039 of CM062289.1, forward strand.
ATTTTGTATACTGGAGGCCATCATCTGGGTTTCTATGGTAGCACGTGGTTGCTATGTGACCTAAAACCTTCTTATAGGATAGGGGTATGTTCGGAGGGTGTGTTCGATTAAACAAGAGTAATTTCCCGTTTCGCAGAATTACCACAAACAACCCGACAAGTTGTACTATTTCGAATTCTTTCAGAATTCGTTGCTTCTATCTATCTATGCAATAATTTTTTGTCTACCCGACTATGTTCGTTTGTCCTGGAGTATACTCCAGTAGAGTAGAAGAGCCTATTAACTGGAACAGCTTTGCTTATTATTGCTCTATTTAGCTGTTCTGGTCTGTTTTTGTTAGTTCTGACCCTATTCCGAATACTCTTGTTGTTTCATTTATCTAGATCACCCAATCAGTTCACTTTACTGGCGCTAACTACCAATCATATTGCTTGATTTTCCTTAATCTGTATGCAGATTTATCTCCCTTCTGTATAACAAAAGCCTATATCATTTCCAAAGCCAATAAGCTATCGAGCAGTTACTGATAAATCATTGCTCGAACGACTCGAAGTCCATCGAGCAAATGTGCTATCGAGCAATTGCTCGTTCGAGTGACTCGCACATACGACTCTTAGCTTCATTTCAGAAAAAGGGGTGCCGAAGGCCATATGTTTTCCAAAAAGGGGTGCCGAAGTTGGGGTGCCTTCTGGAGAATCCCTTTTTGTCATCTGTACTTATGTGAAAAGGCACAATGTGACACCATGTGCCATAGCACATAGGCACATGCTGTATGTGCCGATATGTGCTTATGTGAAAAGGCACAATGTGACAAAATGTGCCCTAGCACATAGGCACTTGCTGTGTGTGCCGATATGTGCTTACGTGAAAAGGCACATACAGGTATTTGAGGATACCTATAACCTGGTATTGTATTATTTGAGGATACCTATCTAGGATACCATCTGGAGAATCCCTTTTTTGTCGTATGTGCTTTTGTGAAAAGGCACAATGTGCACTAGCACATAAGCACATGCTGTATGTGCCGATATGTGCTTATGTGAAAATGCACAATTTATTTATTTATTTACTGGTGTTTAAGGTCACATATTTCTGCACAATGGCTAATCATGACCATGACAGTTTTACGGTTGGAGGAAACCGGAGTACCCGGAGAGAACCACCGAGCAACGGCGAGCAACTGTCAGCTCCACACAAGCAGGGTTAGCATTGGTTGAAGACAGGTGCACCATCGACGTGCAGTACGCCTTTGTACACAACGTCACCGTGCCCCCACATGGGCAATGGGGGTGAAGTGTTATGCCAAAGGACACAACGCGGTTGCCGCAGGTGGAATTCGAACCGAGGACCTGGCGGCTTGCAGCCTGTACCTCTACCAACTGAGCCACCGCGCCCCCCGAAAATGCACAATGTGACACATTGTGCACTAGCACGTAGGAACATACGACCAAAAAGGAATTCCATAGCCACAGGCGTTTTCCAAAAAGGGATTCTTAAAAAGGGATTCCGTAAAATGGGATTCCTATCCGACTCTGTAAAATGGGATTCCGTGACGTCACTTCCGGGGTCACCCACCGGGATCCCCCAACCTTTACCTCAAAAGCCCCTGACATACGACTAGGGTGTTGCCACCCGCCTCTGAGAGCAACGGCCCTGGAAGGGCTGGGATACTTTGATATTTAGCGGGACAGGACAGACACGGATATTCACGTACTACGTGCTCGCATTTAAGCGTGGAATTATGAAATACGAGAAACTTCCGCGTTGTCTGTGGTAAACGTTTATCATTGAGAAAGATCTCCCCCATCAATATTCTCAATCCGTCAATGAAATGGAAATTTTCAGTACAACCTAAAATTTGGGAATGTTACACAATTTGAATCACCCGTGTGTGTATCATTCAGAAAAAAAACTACAGCCACACCCCCCTCCCCCGAGGTGGAACAAAAATATACAAAGTGAGCCGTTTCGATATTTTCATTCGTGATTTTAAAATAATTATGACTGTTGTCGCCTGGACACAACTTTTTAACGGTCTGTATTTTGCAACTTCACATACACAGAGCACGAGAACAGAAAATATCGGTATTGTGCAAAAGTGTGTAACAATCTCGTATTAAACTTTCTACTAATCTCATTTGGTCACTGCAATGGAATTCATGCTGTGGCGTAGCTGTGGTGGGACATCCAACTTTTACACAACATAGAGCCCCAAAATAGTCTCTAATATAATGGATACACACGCTACAAATGCCCCAGTATCACTCTTTGAGCACTAACTTTTGCAAACTTTTCTCATGTGTGTGCGTGTGTGTGTGTGTGTGTGGGGGGGGGGGGGGGTCTAGACTTAACTAGGACGTTGACTAATGGTAGGACGGCGCGACAACCAGATTACCCTAGTTAGGTCAAGGTGAAGCTCCGGAAATCTCACACAACGGTCTTTCAAATATCATCTTTGCCCCACCCCCTACCCTCCTAATATCATGACCCCCCTCCCAAAAACACTGGCTAGGGCACCCACTATTATAGAATCCTGGCTACGCGCCTGAAATGATTGAATGTACCTATTTTTTACAATTTGAAGCACACAAACTCTCTACTTCAAATACATCAAGGACGAAAAATGCACTCCGTTTTTTTTAACCCTTTACCCAACGTAACGGCCAAAACCGGCCAGCGCTATTCACAAAAATCGAAAACATAGGTTATGACCCCTCTTTGGAACGAGCTCGTCCAGCTCGGTCCAAAGAGGGTCATAACCTATGTTTTTGAGACAAAAAATGAAAAAAAAATAGTTATTCAAGAATTTTGTTTGCAAGTGTCGTCTGCTTTTCAAGTTAGTTAAAGGGTTAAAGCATTCAGTTACAAATGCGGTGTGTAATTTGCGGTTTACTTATTTTTCAATGCAACTATAACAATAATAATATATGTTCAATGCTAACCAGTATTTAATATTCACTTGACCTTATCTCTGTACTGTCGTTAGCAACTTTAATTAAATGCATAATAAGTTGTTTTATACAGGAAGGCATTTTTTACAGTGCTGGATGGCAAAATCGTTTCTTAAGAGGCGGGGTTTCGGTTGATATCTTCCCTGTGTTTTTTGCCTCTTTGTTTAGTGTATTGTCCATTATTGTATCCACCTGAAATGGAAGATGAAATCCAGGGTCGCCAGAGCAAACAGGGTGAGGGACAAGGGGAATTTGCGTACTCTGCCCCATTCTAAGGAGGCACAGGTGCCCTTTCCACCCGTAATCTATCTTACTCCAACTTTCTCTCAGGAACGTTACATGCATCAGTAAATGTCGCATGACGTCGTTTAAATTGTAAAATTGTACCCCAGATTAGATTAGATTAGATTAGATTTATTGCAAAAAACACCTTCGATGAGGCAGATTGCACACAAGTAAGTTATGAATAAATTTGTAACTGAAATTACAATACAATCTTTGTACCTTCATACAAATGTGAAGAGTGTTGGAAATGAAACGGAAATTTCAAGAAATATATACAAATACAAATATTTACAGAGAACACCATACTATCTGCGTGAAAATATGCCTCCACAACATGTAAACATATGTAGCTTGATAATTATGCTCTTAGTCAGGACTGAATGCTTGCCTATGAATTGAACCCTGAGCTTAAAATGATATTGTATTCATGGATTCATGTATTCATGTTCATGGATATTCTAATTACTGATTAAAAAGTTACGCTTTATAAAGAACAACTGGATTATGTTACAGACGGCAGCACATGTTGAGGGATTGTCATTTTTCATGATCACTTGAAATTTGGCTAAGCTGTTCAAGGCATAGAACTCCGGCCGGGCATTCGATACAATATCAAACAGTTGCTTTCTCTCTGATTCGTATGCTGGACAGTCAATGAGGAAGTGTTTTTCACTTTCAACATCTCCCGTTGAGCAAACGCGACATAATCTTTCACTCAGTGGTATGAGGGGCTGCATGTGTCGTCCTCTCTCTAGAGCGAGATTGTGACTGCTAATTCTCAGTTTCGTAAAATTAATTCTTGCTTCATGTGATTTTGTATGAATGAGAAATAGTTCTATAGCGTAATCACTCTTAAATGTTCGATAGGTTCGAAGTTTGTTTTTACCCGTTCGTTTATTATCATTAAAAATTTCTTCTTTAAAAGAATTCAAATATTCATTCCTGAGTTTTTCGGTGAAGTGTTTCAGTGTTTTTCCCAAATTGGTGATTTCCTCCACTTTCGGTACCCCATAATGGTTAAGCATTTCTGACAGTATTTTGAAATCGGCATATAATTTTGATTCTGTGGAAGCGTGGTGAAGAAGCATATTTGATTTATTGTTCTGCAGTTTGGCAATATATTTTAAACGACGGACTGAAGCGTCAATAGTAGCTGGATACCTACCAAGTTCGGCCTTCACTGCATGATTAGATGCGTTTTTATTGACATGAAGTATCATCTTACAACATCTTGTATGAACTGCCTCGCATGGCATCTTTTCAAGTTTGTATAACGGATTTTGCACACCCCGCAGTTCTCTGCCATATAGTATAACGGGTTTTATCAATTTATCAAAAAGTTTTGAGAGGATGTCTACCGACGGCAAATGTTTTCCTGTAAAGGAATTTACCAGGCAATGTAGTGCTTTGTTCCCTTTGAGACATAAAGCTTTTTGGGCTTCATTTAGTTTACAATTATCTGAAAACATTATTCCAAGGTACGTGTAATTATTACAAAATTCTAGAGCTCTGTTTCCCAGATTGAACGTTGACAAAGTCTTCGTTTTTCTGTGAGAAAATATTAGACATTTGGTTTTGTCAACATTAACTGTAAGGTCATTTCGTGAAGTAAATTCTTCTAATTTGTTAAGACTATTTTGAAGTCCCGAAGCGGAGTGAGAAAACATGACAAGATCATCTGCAAATAAAAGGTGATTAATTTTCATGTCTTGTAAGGAAATGGGACCGCAACTATCATCAAAAAATGTTTTTATATCATCATTAAAGATTTTAAATAACGTGGGTGATAAGACGCAGCCTTGTCTCACGCCTATTGTAGATAGCTGAGGTGGACCCAGTCCTGAACTTGTTTTTGTTCGATAATAACTCGATGCATAGAGGGATTGCATGATGTTTGATACCGCGTCATGAACACCAATATTTGCCATTTTGCGAAATAAAAGTGAACGGTTGACTGTATCGAAAGCTTTTTGAAAATCTACAAACACTGCATAGAGAGGTTTCTTAGAAAATTTACATTTATCAATTATGGTTTTGAGAACAAAAGCACTGTCTATTGTACTACTGTGTTCTCGAAATCCAAACTGATTATCACTAATTAGCTTGTTACTTTCCAAGTAGTGATTGAGTCTGGCGTTAATTATTTTATTAAACAGTTTACCCACAGCCGAACTGACGGCTATCGCTCGATAATTATTAGGATCATGTCTGTTACCTTTTTTGTAGATAGTAGTGAGGAATGATTGACTCCAGTCGAGCGGATAATGTCCCGATTCGAAAATGTGATTGAAAACTTTGATTATAGCATCAATCATGTACGGTACTATCGCTTTTAACAGTTTGTTAGAGACATTATCCGGTCCTGATGAAGTTTTATTTTTCATAAGTTTCAGCGCAGCAAATATTTCATCCGCAGTAATCGGATCATTGTTTAAAGGGAATTTGTGAGTTTTTACAGTGTCAGTGTGTTCAGTGTTCTCGATGGGTGATATGTCGCGACATAACAACTGGTTGAAAAACTCTACAGTTGTATCAGGATCAAGGCTGTTATTATCAGGCTCTTTAGCTCTGAGCTGGTTAATAATCTTCCAGTAGCATTCGGGATCAGATGATTCTAGTGACTCCAACTTATCACACATGTTTTTATAGTACATTTTACGTTTCCACTTAGTTTCCTTTTTGTACGCTTTTTTCGCCGCGAAGTATTTACCGAGAAGTGACTTATCGAAAGGTTTATCTTTCAGATGTTCAGATGTTCAGATGTTCCTTCATAGTGTCAGAGTTTTATTTGACACCCACAAAACACTGAGTTTCAGCCTCTTGGGATTCTATAGGCACATGGACTTTTATTGGCTTAAAGGGTTATGTAGAGCCTATTCTCGTTCTTCAATAACAGATGTGACCCTGTCCCGTGTCCATTTATTACTATTACTCGGATGGGGTCGGGTTATACTAAAAATCGGTATCCCCCCCCCCGCCCTTTCCATTTTCCGGCTCCCCTGATGAAAGCAAGCCCACAAATCATGTCACACGCTTGAAAACTATTACCAGTTTTCATGATAATTGACTACTAGAAGTCAAATTGGACAGATTACTTCCTTTCATGTTTGACTGTAACACCCTGCTGTACGGATGTGAGTTCTGCAGTACTCGCGATAATAGAAAAATATTTGAAGCGGTACATCAGCTTATTCTTAAATCTGAGCGCTTCACTTAATGTTTGAACAATTACAAAAGGAGGGTGGATTGTTGCCTTAAATATGGATATTCAACACCGTGACTACTCGAAGAAAAATTACCCAAAATTCAGCACCGATCGACATGATGGTGCCTCATTATGGGTTTTTTTCCCCAAGGTGGTCCGGATCTTTTTTCCCTCAGGACCACTCCTATCGTGATGCCCGGCGGCTGGAAAAGTTCATGGAAAGGAAGAAGGAAGAGAAGGCGGAAGAGAAGACTGAGGAGGTCACTACCATTTCCCCACCTCCAACTCCTGTTACTCTCATCCACACCCCAGCTGCCTCTCCTCTGAGGGGCAACCTGGAGGATGGCGACATCAGCAGTGAGGCGAAGGCGGAAATGGAAACTGGATCTCCGAAGTCTCCTACTCCAATCTTCCCCTCCCTCCCGTTCAGGAGCTGGATCGCGAACAAGCCACTCTCCTAGACGAATTTCAAAAAGAGCGCAGAAACGACCTAAACGCCTTGGGAAACCAGCTAGCAGAACTCAGGAAGGCAGCGGAGACACAACGTTCCAACATCGCCTTTGCAACTGCTCTAGCTCAAAGCATGACAACAACACCACAGCCTCCATCGCCTCCTTCGCCTCAGTGAAGAATTCGCCACCACCACCTTCAAAGAAGAAACGGAGGAAACAAAGGAAATAGAAAGCAAGAGCAGCCACCAGACCATTACGAGCGGCAGGAATACGAGCAAAACAACACAGATACCTATCCACTTATGGAATGCACGTCGCATCCCCAAGTGCAGAATCTTTTCGGTGGTTACTGGTAATTTGCACCTTTTAATGCCAAATTTCAAAATTTTTACACGCCAGGTGGAACCATGGTCGACCCGGGGCACATGTGCTTGGCAAAGAGTATCCAAATTAGTGGAATTTAGTCACTTTGAGGAGGTGGAGGGGGTGGGGAAGGGGGGGGGGGTTAAATAATTCTGAATGGTCCTTCAAAAGTTAGTGGACAGAAATAAAAAATGCAAATAATGAATCTTGTTATCTGAGCAGAAAAAATAAAACTTTCCCGATGTCTTTCATTTAAGTCCCGCCGATCATGCCAGTCCTTGACATGACGTAATATTGATGGTAGAGGTTTTACTTGTTTGATGCGAAGCGCCTATCATCAGATGCCTATTTGCTAGATGATAAATGGGAGGTAACTCGGTCGTGTGTTATTGGACGAGGCTGTGTATGTTATATACAAAACTTGCATGTGGCATATTAAATCAAATTAAATTATCGGTAGTTTGTAGCATATAAGATAGAGTGCCATATAGGACAAATCGAAAACAATATCAAGTGAGAAAAATCAGACAAGTCTACACAGTGGCGGCGCCTCGGAGGGGGGGGGGGATTTGCCCCCCCCCCCCCCCAAACGAAGGCTTTGCCCCCCCCCCCAAACCATCTCGCATGCATTTCCATCCACCCTCACACACAAACACATTCAGTCACTCTCTCTCTCACACACACACCCCTCTCTTTTTTTATTCCCAATAATTTCCCATACACACTTAGCCCAAAGCCTCAGGCTAGCTGATGAACACATCCAGGCAGTAGAGATTTAAAGACTCGGATGCAGATACTTATAAGTTATAATTAAGTTATGAGCCAACAAAGGCATGTCTATCCATATCCCTTGTCTAAAAAAAATTCATGGATTTCGCATTATGACAGACGGGCATTATCTCCCTTGCACTGTTCAATATTTGAGGTCTCTCTCTCTCTCTCTCTCTCTCTCTCTCTCTCTCTCTCTTTCTCTCTCTCTCCTCTCTCGCACAGACCCACCAGATGCGGATCCAGGATTTTTTGAAAGGAGGACCGCTAATTACCATTACATTTAGTCGAAACTTGGACCCAAAGTCCGTAATATAATTTTTTGGTTTGGTACGTCCACAGGACGTAACAAACCAAAAAAGTATATTACGGACTTTGGGTCCAAGTTTGGACTACCTCATAACAAAGTAATGATATGATCCTTTACGTATTTGCCCCCTTCATGGGAGTCTGCCCCCCTAGTTGCCCCCCCCCCCCCCCCCCCCCCCCCCCACAAAAAAATTTCTGGCGCCGCCACTGAGTCTACAGGGATAAAATTAATCCAAGAACAATTAAACAAGGCTTGGTACTATGGTTTCCTGTCATAATAACAATAGCTGTAACGAATGAAACTCAAAGACATGATGCTAGTGTCCTTGGGGAGGGGAAAAAGCCTCTTTTGGAATTGCCACTAGACGGCGTCGATCCAGTTCTATACCGAGTCAAAAAAGAAAGTACAATAGAAACACATGTGGAAAAAGAGCATAAAAGAAATATAATAGTTCTAATGTTATATGTTTGTGGACAAGATGTCGTGTAAAGAGTTTAATGACATGTTGCTGTTGTCCACCCAGCCATATACTATTTTGCTACAGATTTCAAAATAGCATGTTCTACCCGAGAATGGCAAACTGAATGGGTGACCGAAGATTTTACTTTGTGTTATGTTGTGCTAGAGAGCCTGGTTTATTGAGAAAAAACGCTAGTTTTTGTCTTCCGACATTTTAAAAAATACCAAGGTTAACCGAAAATCAGAAGTTGCGTGCCATTGGTATGCATGAGCCTGGGATGCCTCCAGATGAACTCGCTTCTGAGTTCAGGGTCACTGTGACCACTATTTGCCGTCTCATTGGGAGGTATAGAACCACTGGGTCTACTGCCGACCGACCGCGGGCAGGTCGACCAAGAGTAACGACCCCTGCACAAGACCGACACATCAGGACGTCCCACTTGCGAGATCGCTCCCTTCCCGCTACGAGGACAGCAGCAATTACTCCTGGCAGAACTAATAATAGAATCAGTGCACAAACTGTCCGCAACAGACTCGCTGAACACGGCATTCGAAGTAGACATCCATACCACGGACCACTCCTAACCCAACGTCATCATACCGTCAGAATGGAATGGGTACGTCAGCGTTGTCTACGTTGCGCTAATGGTAGGGCAAGAGTGTATCGCCGACGATGAGAAGGGTTTCCTGATGCTTGCGAGCGGGAATGCGACCGTTTCGGCGGGGGTAGTGTAATGGTTTGGGCAGAAATTTCCTTGCACCATCTAACGCAGTTGATCTTCATCGATGGTAATCTGAATGGACAGCGATATAGGGACGAAATTTTTAACACTGTTGTTGCCCCGTTGTTCAACACTAACGTCGGATTGGAGTTATTCCAGCAAGACAATGCCCGATGTCACGTGGCGCGAATCTGTTGAGACTTTCTTGAGGAGCAGAGCATCGAACTTCTTCCGTGATCCCCACTTTCGCCAGATTTGTCGCCAATCGAACATCTTTGGTATCAATCAGGCCTGGCAATTTCAGGAGCGCGATTTATTCTTTAAAAAGGGCGAAAACTAGCCAGCCCTCCTGGCCTTACAAAATAATGATTACCATAACAGCCTATTCCTAAAGCCCACACCTTTTCAGATCTCTGCTATGTTAGTGGTCTCTGTAAGACGACCACACTGCCCCTCCCACCCCCGGGCCTTGCTGAGGCCCGGAGGTGTGGGAGGGGCAGTGTAGCTGCCTCACAGAGACTACCTTGTTAGCAGCGCCAAATAAAATGTACAAAGCCCACCAGGCAGAGTTCATTAAAACTTCATTTTGCCACTTTTAGATTTTCTAAGCTTGAGGAGAGCTAATCGCTACCCTAGGCCATGCGAGGGGAGCGATTTTTAGCCCTCCGGCATTTTTAAGAATGCCAGGCCTGATCAAATGGACCGTTGGGTACGACTTCGTGATCATCAGACGTTAGGCGATTTACGAAATGTTCTAAACAAGAGTGGAACGCAGTACCACAGGGTGACATCCAGAGACTTATCAGGTTTATGTGCCGTCGATGTCTTGCCACCCAATAGGCAAACGGTGGACATACACGCTATTGACTGCATGTATTAATTTTTCATTTCACCCCATGTCTGGATTGCGACGTCCTGACGTGACGCTGGCAGCAGTAAGAAACATGAAATTATGCAAATTCATACAGCTAGACTCGAAATATAAATTTATAATAATTTGTTTGGGATTAAAGTCTATAATACTAAGAAAAATTGCTCCTCAAAGTTTATTATGCTTTCTTTTTTGACTCAGTATATATGATTGTGAACTTTTAACTAATGAAAGTAATGGTGCATACTGTTTCGCAACACCAGGCACGATGTGACCTTGGTTATTGAAAGTGTCGTTTAAACCCCAGTGAACATAAACACGTTTCGTAAAGTTTTCCTAACGTGCACATATTACAAAATACGAATTAGCCATCTTGGTCTATCATGTAAATAATCTTGCATTTCCTGTGATTTTGATAAAAAGTCTAAATACCATGTCTAACGGTGACAAACTGACCTTCATCTGCAATTTGCCGTAACATCTCCCGGTTATTCTACTTTTAAAAGTAACTATTTTGTTCCCAACATATGTTAGACCTACATCCACTGTTTTGACACCCTTTGTTTTCTCAAGACATGTTGGGTAACAGCATTTCATAATCATTTCTTAATCAGGATTTATATAGGTACGTAAATCTATATATCATACTTTAACCCTTTACCTGAAAGCAGACGACACTTGCAAAAATAATTCTTGAATAACTATTTTTTTTTCATTTTTTGTCTCAAAAACATAGGTTATGACCCCTCGTTCCAACGAGGGGTAATAACCTATGTTTTTGAGACAAAAAATGAAAAAAATAATGAAAATTAATTGGCGATTTTTGAGAATAGCGCTGGCCGGTTTTGGCCTTTACGTTAGGTAAAGGGTTAAAAAACAAATTGAACTATGTAAATACCAGAAAGATGTGAATAAATATTGATGAAACTTAAAATTCATGTCTCCTTCGCCGGCGTCATAAATTTATTGCTGCCTTGACGTCCAGTAACTAACTATTATACATTAACCTTTTTATCTAACAGTACTAGCAGAAGATACATACAAAAAATCTTAAATAACTTAAAAAATAGGTCGATGAAATCGTCAGATGTGGTACCCATACGAGCAACTAGTAGAAAGCTGTATGACGGAGGGCCACTGCGGATGCTGACATCATGTACACCATACATGGTATGGGTACATATATAAATGGATTGGTGGAGTGTCTAATTTGATGGATAAAGGGTTAATATCTCAGGATCAAATTATCAGATTTACACCAAAAATTATACAGCTCGGCACATCAGTAACCTGAACACAAATATAAAGTAACCTGACAATCCAAGCAATTTTTTTCAAGTTATCGAATGCTAAAGGGATTGGAAGAATTTTCAATTTGAAGGATAAAGGGTTAATATCTCCGGATCAAAATAACAGATTTACACCAAAAGCTATACAGCTCGGTACATCAGTAACCTGAACACAAATATAGAGTAACTTGACAATCCAAGCAATATTTTTCAAGTTATCGAATGCCAAAGGGATTGGAGGAATTTTCAATTTGAAGGATAAAGGGTTAATATCTCGGGATCAAATCATCAGATTTACACCAAAAACTATACAACTCGGAAAATCAGTAACCCGAACACAAATATAAAGTAACTAGACAAACCAAGCAATATTTTTCAAGTTATCGAATGCCAAAGGGATTGGAGGAATTTTCAATTTGAAGGATAAAGGGTTAATATCTCAGGATCAAATTATCAGATTTACACCAAAAACTATACAGCTCGGCACATCAATAACCTGAATACAAATATAAAGTAACTTGACAATCCAAGCAACATTTTTCAAGTTATCGAATGACAAAGAAATGGATACGGACGCCGGACGGACAGACAGACGGACGGACAGACGGACGGACGGACGGACAGGCGGACAGACGGACGGACAAAGGATGGTCGAACGACGGATGGCCACCCCGGATGCCGACATTATGTGTACCATACATAGTATGGGTACATATAAAAATTCATTGTTTGACTCAAAACGTAGCTTATGGCCCCCTCATTGGAACGAGCTCAACGAGCAAGCAATGTTTTGGAAGCAAACATTGAAAACAGTAACACATTTGAATGGCGGTTTTCTTGTGAACAGCACAGGTCGGATGCTGTTATGTAAGGTAAAGCATTAACAAAATACACGAAAAATAAATGTATAAATACTACCGCAGAATATATACTTCTGTTCCTGTGGGGTGCAAATGGGGGAATCGCACCAACTGGGTAGCACTTTGGCTTAGTAAACTGAAAACCTCGTTGAAGATTGTTATGTATAGAATTTCTCTTAACCCAATCTTCTCATCAAGCCGTTACTTGAAGAATCGACCAGATCTTCTCTGTGCAGTGCACAAACTTTCCATCGTGTTGACAATCTTAATTCGTTATCTCATTTTGCAGAGACTGTGTGCAAGAGATAAGACCTTTCTTCTTAATTTTTATTCAATCATTCGTTTTACTCATAGTGTGAATAATCTTACGACGTAAAAAGCAGTTTTACCAAAAAACACTATTTTAACAAGGGGATAAAAAGCTGAACTGGATGATCTCTCAATGACGCACAAAAAACTGAAATTCTATCCTTTACCGAAAGTAACGACCAAAATCGGTCAGCGCTATTCGCAAAAGTCGCAATTCAAATTACATGTATACTTTATTTTTTCCATTTTTAAACACTGGCACATACCTTATGACTCCTCAATGGAGCTAGCTCCACAAGTTCATAAGCAATATTTTGAGACAATTTTTAGTTATCAGAGAATTATTCAGATATGGGAGCAAGTGTCGTCTGCTATACAGGTTAGGTAAGGGGTGAAAATATCAAGCCGAAGTTTCCAAATGGTACCATCAAACCAAATAAGCTCTAAGGAAATGGGCCTCCCTATCCTGAATTTCTGAAGAGGCTCAGCAATAATTTAATTCTACAGATCTGCTGGATAGCAGGATTGTAAATTGCCAACCGTTTACCATTCGTTGATCAATTTAAAGTCTGTTCACAAACTTCAATCTTTTTTTTGGATCAAGAGTTTGGATCCATGAATTCCCACACCGAAAGGGTTAAATGAGTACATTTGGCCGAAATTGTCCCCTTTTATATTAACTATTAAATAAGTTTGATTACGATTTGGACAAAGCTTGGAAACGAATAAATGGCCAAAAGCACGTTAAACTTTCTGAATTTGGTGTATTTATTCTTATCTAAGATCTGTGCATATTATTCTAACCAAATACAATACAAATGAGACCAGAAGGCTCAATGTGGTATTTGATATTCATCTCCTCCCCTTCCCATACCTACCCCCCCCCCCCCCCCCAAACACAACAACAACACATTTAGCCTTTTAGCTTTTTGCACTTTTGGAGCGCTCTGCCAGATCGAAAAGACATGTCAGCTCTGCCTTCTGAAAATCCCTGTAATGTGTTTAGAAAAGGAAAAAGGTCAAAAGATCGTCTACACTCCTGGATGTAATGGAAAGGATACGTCCAATGGGCGGATCCAGGGGGGGGGGGTCACACCCGGCGCGCGTCTCTCCTATTTTGTGGAATTGAATTTTTTTCAATCGCAACGATGCCAGGAATTACGGTATTATCCGTAATAATCCACGGACATCCACCACCTCCGGTAGGTGATGTCCGTGGGTTATCGCGGCGGATAATTCCGTTCCCGATGTATACAGCTATAGCTGCAGCGTGGATCACCTGGTAAATATAAATTGACTTCTCTTTTTTCGAAATTTAAATAAGTCTATATAAAACTGCGGGAATGTTTTAGCTGGAAAACGCGGACATGTGTAAAGAAGGCAACGGAGGGCCACACTGACCTTCCATTTTCCAACATTTAAGCCAGAGAGGCCCAGAACTCGCTGATAATAGTGAAGCCATGATTGAAATGTATCGCCCCCTCAAACCCAGAATCTTGGACCCGCCACTGTGCCCGATCCACGTCCAGCTAATATTATTCCGAGTTCTCATGTATTATTTCCTCTTTTCATGTATGTACGGTTTCTGCCGGGTCTTGCTTCTTAATCAATTTAACGTTTGACGCCTGGTTCAGATTTGCGTCTAAGTAAATCCGTGCCAAAAGGAAATCACGCAAACTTATCATGCAAAAAATATTTCCTTGATTTTGTTGAATCGACAGATCTATTTCCAAAGAATCACGTAGTGTAAACTTTTGTGCTTGGCATATATTTTCAAGTACGTGTGGGATAAGTGCCCTCCGTGTTTGTGAACAAATAATATGATCATTTGACGAGTCTCGGAAGACTGAAAAATAATGTACAACAAATCTCATTGACCCTTTCAACATTAATTGCCTGAGTGGTATCGTTTTGCAAAAGATAATTTACAAGAAAGTGGGCGAATTTATTTTGAATATAGGGTGGTTCAATAATTATTAATTTATTATCTATGAGATATGATTTTCTTTCCCAGAATTGTCCATTATCAAACTCGGCACATATGACTTCAAACTCGACTGATATGACGCCGATCTAGGCCGATATGAACCCAGCTAGAGTTATTCCACTTGATGCGTTACTAACCACAACAAATTTGTTTACATCGACATCGTTCACTGTTATTCGACGAACGCAATCAGGAACATTGTCAAATATGTATCGGACTGACCATGGTTCGGCCCGGTGAGATAACAAATACACCAACAACACAGGGACCTGCGAAGCTTCGATGTTCGATTCTATTCGAAATCGTCCCTAAATCGTACCAAGTGTACCGTCTTGAACCTTTTTCTACCATCAGGTCTCCTTCAAAGAAGACCTTCTGACAGAAGAGGAGCTAACGGAGGTTCTTGTTCCGATCCCTCATGGAATATTCCGCTTATCTGATTGATTTGACCAAACATACGTGGCGCCGTTATGTTACAATACTCGAGTGGAGACTGCCAATGTTGTCGGTTGTGAGAAGGTTAAGAGCATTGAGATTCGATTCGAAATTCGATTCAAATTCCTCTGTCTGATTCGATTCAGCTCTACATTTGAGTTTCGCTGGACCTCACAACAGTAACATACAGAAACGCCGTTTCTTTGATTGTCAATTCTTGACGAGTGCGAATGAGTGCATTAAAAATGTGTGTGTCGATGAGCACACACGTGCTTTTGTCTATCTTCTCGATTTTGTGATAACATGGACAAAAGTGTTTGGGTTCCCACAAAGGTATCCTTTGTTTTCTCTGAGTCCTCGCAAATAAAACAATTGGTTTGGGTTTGTCTGTCAGATTTTGTGCGGACCTGTTTGTCAATGTTTGTCACCGAGGACAAAAGAAAAACAAAAATCCCCCACAAACGGGTGTAAACAGGTCTATGCGTAGATCGGCGGGGTTGGGGAGTACGGCAAATTTACTAATACCCGCTTCCCTCCCCCATTTTTAGAATAATATCACGAAAAAGATAGATCAGTCAATTTCGTCTACTTAACTTTTTGCCAACCCGGAAGCTTCGGTTGAAAGATGGTTGAAATCGGAAAAACCCAATGAAACCGGCGAAAGGTGGAATCCATTGGCGAAATGCAACTAAATTTGTTTCCATTTGCAGATGATATATTAAAGAAATGCTTGAAGATTGACGGGAGTGACAACCGTTACTTATTCCGAGTTCCTTATTCGATATTCGTTATCAACCGATTTTATCGGTTGATAACGAATGTCGAATAAGGAGCGGGGAATAAGTAACATTTGTCACACACCCTGAACATTGACACGCCAGCATACACAAATTTTTAAAACCCAATGCCTAATCATACAACATATCTTTGCCATTGTTGTGCAGTTTAGTGGGATATGACTTTTCAAATGTTATTCTATTTTAGCATGTGGGGACGCACACAAGTTTTTCGAAAGAAAAAAACGCGTACACGTCACCCACTTATACTGTGTTTCAAGTCTCAATCAAATCAGTGAATGGGTTTTAGAAATGAAAAAAATGGGAGGGACCGAAAGTCTTGCTCTTGCCAGACCGAATGATTGCCGATTGAATTTTTTCAACTGCTGAATTTGTCAATTTCGCAGACAGATAGGCCGAGTCGTGAGGTAAAGCTTTAAACGCAGAATTCCATTTGTGCACCCCTGACCGTAAATTATTCAGCTCAGGCTCTCAGTAGTCACAAACTCCAACTGCAAATTTTTTATTTTTTTTTGGGGGGGGGGGGGGGATTTTTACTACTTTTGAAACAATATTTGAAGGACTTTCATGGCTCTTCATGCTATATTTTGGCCAAATTCTAGACATATTTGGAAAATTTCTCAGCGCCGTGTCTACAATTTCCACTCTTTCCAATTCCAATTTAGGGCTTTAGGGCTTCGAATTTCAAATTATTGTAATTTGACGAATGGTAATGGGAAGCGGAGCCCCTCCCCCCAACCTACGTTACACCGTCCCTAGCACTAAACTTGCTTTTTGCTGGCTGGGCAAAATGACCATTTAAAAAGAGGATTGTTAAATGTTGTTTTATTCAGGATGTCTTAAAGTGATGAGTGTGCCCTTTAACTTTAAGTGTTGTCTTCTATTGCTTTTTCAGTAAATATCGCCTTTCAAAATTGTTTGTTTTAATAAAATATTGCTGATGAACATCTTATCAAAACAAGTTTGTCGCTTTCAGTTACTTGGAAAATAGAAATTTATTTGTCATCAACAGTTTCCGTTTAAAAGTGTTATATATTGGAGACGTGTTGTGTTAGGTACTAAGAACGTCAAATGCTTGTTTCCTGTTAATAGCGAGTTGACCCTGCACGAAAGCGGTTAAACGTGTTTTCCTTGTGATACCTGACATTACGCTGAAGTGAGATCATGTTTGTTATTTGTTCTGAGGATTGCAGACTGCGTGAGAAACTTCGACACAAATGTGTGAAACAATATTATGAAGAATAAGGTTGCAGATAGGAGATTCAACGATGTTTCAAAAAATGTTGTTAACGATCGTAAAGATTTATCCAAGTTTCCTAGGATTTCTAAAGTTAAAAGTCGTAAATTAACCGTTCTTGTGATTTCTGTGATTATTTTGTGTGCAATTTGTCTCACACTAGGAGTACTTTTTTCCCTTCAGGCTACGCAAAGTTTGAGTAACAATACTATAGTTGACTTTGTTATTTTAAAAGAAGAACATACAAGTAATAACAACACAACATGCATTTCGGAACTGTGTGTTCGTTTGTCCAACTGGATGTTGGCTAATATTGACAATTCTTTTGATCCATGCGTGGATTTTCATTCATTTGCTTGTAACAAATGGAGCGAGCACATGAAAGAGCTAAACATCGAGCCAGTAGATGGGCAAATTACAATTTCGACATATATGACATCACTTGTCGAACAAAGATTCAAAACGCTTCTTAAAATCGACGTAGAACCCAGGGCGGATTCCTATATTGTTAAGATGAAAGACCTGCTTGCTTCATGTCAAAATGAGTTTTCACAAACAAACAGAGGCGGAGGTCCTCTGATTAAGATGATTAAGATGGTGGTAGGAGACTGGTTTGTTACGAGTACCGGGGATTCTATTCCAAATTCCTTTCAAACAGCTTTAGAAATTTTGTTCACTAATTTTAGAGCGAGTGCTTTCTTTGACGTAGATGTAACAGTGGATATTGAAAACACACAACAGTATGTCATAGAGGTCTGTAATAAACCAATGCATTTCAGCATATCATTACAAAATTTTATTCTATTTATTTTATAAGCTATCTGCACATGGACATAGAATCCGTCTGGGGGCACAGAGGACAGATGCCCCAACTTTTTCCAGAAGTAGTTCAGACAGAGGAGAGAGAGAGAGAGAGAGAGAGAGAGAGAGGAGAGAGAGAGAGAGAGAGAGAGAGAGAGAGAGAGAGAGAGAGAGAGAGAGAGAGAGGTGGGGCGGGGGGGGGGGGGGGCAACATTATGAGTTATTCTGTTTGTTGACAAGGGACATGGTCTCACGTTCCCTGCATGGAATTTATATTCAACCGAGGCGTCAGCCGAGGCTGAATATATGTTTCATGCAAGGAACGTGAGACCATGTCCCCTGCCAACAAACAGAATAAAGTATACGTCCCGCTCTTACACAAGTAAAATTGAATTGGAAAAAAAAATCGCTTCATTCGAAGCATTTTAAAATTTGTTGTTGTACAGCGAATATTAGAAAGCAGACGTTGTTTCGGTAAGGTGTTAAGTTTTATCATAACAGACTGGAGTGATTTCCCTTTATTCAATGTTTACGTACGCAATCAATTGGGCGAGATGCTCTCGATTCGTTTCAGTTTATGTTACAGTAAATTAATGAAAAGAAACCTTAAAATCTAATCGGTTTCATAAATAATTACCCATGTTTACACAGCTAATCTTTTTGTACGCAATAACGGTATTATTGTGTGTATTTTACTTCAGTTAAATGTATTTGTGTCAGTTGATTTCAACTGAAAAAAAGACATTGCGATGAACCATTGCTTATGGCAACGAGATGCTTTCCTTGACAATGGACATAAGAATCGCTGAGAGTAGACATATGCGCATGCCCGGCGACATAAAATAAAATCAACGAGGCATTGACCAATCACTGCAAGGTATTGCGGTTGGTATCGGGCCATATTGTCTTTACCAATATGGTTTTAAGCTTTAACATCATCACCAGAGAGCTAGGGTGTGGGGAATGGGCTTTTGCGGCTCAAAGACAGCACCCGAAACTTGAACATTATAAGCACTAAGCGGGTTCGCACACTTTGTACTCGTAGGTTGCAACCGAAGGTTCCCTCGTATGATTTATCCTGTCTCTTCAACAGCCTTTAATGTTGAGAAAGTGCACAATTTTGGCTTATATTTAACAAATTTCTCCGGCAGGCGGAAACAAAGTTTCGACACCAGAGGTGAAATTTGTTGAATATGAGAACCACAAATTTGCATTTTTCTCAATATAGAGGTGCGTTAGTCCACGAGGTGACCCTGGCTGTCGAAAGTGTCGTTAAGCTCCAGTTGCGTTAGTCAGAAATATACCTTTAAGTTTTGCGTTCCTAACATGCCATTACAGCACATTGGCCACCACGGATATGCGCTTTAGCCTTGCAGATGGCGCCTTGTTAAACTCAATTTATCCCTTTACCTAACATGAAAAGCAGACGACACTTGCAAACAATATTCTTGGATAACTAATTTGTTTCATTTCTGTCTCAAAAAAATAGGTTATGACCCCTCATTGGAACGAGCTCGACGAGCTCGTTCCAAAGAGGGGTAATAACCTATGTTTTTGAGACAAAAATTGAAAAAATAATAAAAATTGGCGATTTTTGTGAATAGCGCTGGCCGGTTTTTTGCCGTTACGTTGGGTAAAAGGGTAAAGGAACGAATATACCTACAAAATCCAATTAATTGGTAGAGTGATGGAAGCCCGTATTTGATCTTTATTATGAAGTGCAGGTGCTGCAACTTGAAGTCTTCATATTCTGTGGATGTTCTACGTTTCATCCTTGAAGTGAAATTATTAAATTTATGTACATTTGGCTTGTCACAATTTAATGGAAATGCATATAGACACTCTCCCATAAATTGTAACAAGTTAAAGACAAGTGAGCAAATTTTGAGAACCAAAAATAATTCAGCTCTCTTCCAGTTAAATGTGGGCGGTAATTTGCAAGCATTATTCCTTTGTTAGCCGAAAAATATTGTCGACATTTTTGTGCAGGTATTGAAGTATTGTGGACTTCGTGAAAGTTTACATATAGAGTATACCCATAGTAGCTTGGTGTACCAAATGTTCACCACGAGTGGTGAAGTGGTGTTAACCGCGAGCCTTTGGCGCGCGGTTAACACCACTTCACAACTAGTGGTGAACATTTGGTACACCAAGCTACTTTGTGTATATTTTATTTATACCATGATCGTCAGATTATTAAGAGTCGCTATTATTTGTTCTCGATTTCACTGAGCAGCAGATTTTTGTCATAGGTTTTTCATATACAATAGAATAAGTAATCATGGTATAAAAAGAAATTAAAAACAGGAGTTCAAGATAGAGGAGGTTCCATCAAGTAGAAAAGGTGCTGAATGGAAACAACTGTTGTTGTCACTTCTAGTTTGATAAGTTTGATTCAAAATATAAAGTTTAGAACGATACCGTGGGTATCATTAATTTTGTAAAGTTACAAGGTAACTAAACTTAAGCTGTACACATTATGCCTCATGGCGGGTGTAATCGATCACTGGTCTGATATTGTATCGGCGGACTGAGAAGTATTATGATCATAATACTCGGCTGAGACATAATATTGAATTCAATATTTGGTTTCTGACATCACGTTGTTTTCAGGTCACCTCTGCCATTTTATTTATCAAAGAAAACCTTCTTTCTCAGATTTTAATGGTATATATATATCCTGAACTAACATTTCTTCAAATAAATTCAACGGAACGATGTTAAATATAATTCCAACTACGACGACACCTGCACTAGACAGAAGTTCAAAGAAAACACAAAGTGGCCACAGGTCGCCCAGCCAAGTGGTACACGGAAAATCCGAAACCTTAGTGCACATCTGTAGACGCTATTGCAACATCAGAATTACATACACCCAAGAAATCTCCCACTGGAAACGGTGTAACAAAACACTAAAGTGACTTGGGTCGCACAGCCAAGTAGTACATGGAAAGTATGAAACCTCCATGCACAATTTCAGATCCTATTGCAACATTTGAACATGATTTTAGCGTTTCGCATCAGATACAGCAGAAGCCTTTTTGCCGGCAACTGTCTAAAAACACTAAAGGGACACACTGAAGCAATACATGGGAAATTTGGAATCTTCATGTACATTAACAGACCAAATTGCAACATCTGAGAATAGTTTTAGAAGTTTGAATGACATACCCTCGAAGCCTTTCGTCGGAAACGGTCTCAGAAACAGTAAAGTCCTAGCAGTGCCGAGTGGCACATGTAAACCCTAAAGCCTTCGTGGATGTGTACGGATCCTATTGCAACATCAAGGCTGGAAGCTTTTCGCTGTAAACTAAAAGAAAACACTAAAATGGCGAATGTGGCAAAGCCAGATTGCACATGGGAAATTTGAAACGTTCATGCACATTTACAGACTCCATTGCAACATCTGAGCATAGATTTAGAATTTCGAGTTAGATATCATAGAAGCCTTCGGGCGGAAACGGTCTAACAGAACACCAAAATGTCTCAGGAGGGCACAGCCACGTGACACACGAAAATGCGAACCTTCGTGCACATCTACAGGTCCTAATGCAACATCTGAGCACGGTTTTAATGCTTCAAATTACATACCCATGAAGCTTTTCTGGAATAACTATTTCAGAAAACACCAAAGAGACAGGTGGCAGTCCATTAAAGTGGCACATATCGCACAGTCAAGTGATACACGGTAAATCTGAAGCCACTGTACACATATACAGACTTCACTACAACATCTGAACATAGGTTTAGCAATTCCAATTACATATACCCTAGAAATCTTCCACCGTACATGGTGTAACAAAACACTAAAGTCACTACGGTTGCATAACCATGTAGGACATGGAAAATATGAAACATTCGAGCACACTACACACTCACTTGCAACATCTGAACATGATTATAACGCTTCGAATTTCATACCCGATGTTCTTTTCAGCAAGAACTATTTCAAAAAATACTACAGGGGACACAAGCGGCAATGCTACGTGGGAAATGGAAAATCTGAAACTGTTGTAGACATCTACAGACCATGTTGCAATATCTGAGCATAGATTTAGCTTCTAAAATTACACACTCTGGAAGTCGTTCTCCAGACACCAAGAAAACACTAAAGTGGTACAGGTAAGAAGCCAAGTGGTACATTGAAAATTCGAAACCTTTATCCAAATCTGTGCTCACTATTGCAACATCAAAGCGTTGTTTGGGCATTTCGAATAAGATGCCATGTGACACCCGAAAAATGCGAAACCTCTGTGCGCATCCACGACCCTATTGCACCATATCAGCATGATTTTGGTGCTTCAAATTACATAGCCTTAAGAAGCCTTTCGCCGAAAACGTTATCAAAAATACTAAACTCGCACAAATAAGTCCCACAGAGACAATCTAAAACTTTCGTGCACATCTATAGACTCCGCTGCAACAGCTGAACATGGTTAAAGTGTTTCAGTTGACATATCCTTGAAGCCTTTCGCTATAGACTAAGAACAAATGTTGCGCTGGTGGAGCAGTCAAATGACAAATGGGAAATCAGAAATCGTGATCCACATCTACACTCAGTATGGCAACATCTAAGCATAGAGTTACCATTTCGAAAAACAAAACTTAAAAACCTTTCGCCAAATATGGCCTAATAATACACTATAGTGGCTCAGGTCACACAGCCAAGTGGCACAAAGAAAATATAAAACCTTCGTACACATTTACAGACTCTATAGCATTTCGAATTACATACCTTAAAAGCCTTCCAACGAAAACGATGTAACAAAACAATAAAGTGACATGGTGGCACATCCAAGTAGGCATGGGAACTCTGAAACCTTCGTGTACAACTACAGACCCTATTGCAACATCTGAGCATGCTTTCGGCATTTCGCGCTACATACCATAGAAGCCTTTCGTGCACAACTGTCTAAAAGCACTAAATGGCACAGCCAAGTGGCACATAGAAAAATGGTAAGCTCCATGTACATTAACTCTTTACCCAAACGTAACGAGCAAAACCGACCAGCGCTATTCACAAATATCACAATTCAATTTTCATTATTTTTTTCATTTTTGTTTCCAAAACATAACTTATGATCCCCTTTGGAACGAGCTTGTTGAGCTCGTTCCATGAAGGGTTGTACGCTATATTTTGACACAAAAAATGAAAAAAAATAGTTATTCAAGAATTTTATTTGCATGTGTCGTCTGCCTTTCGAGTTAGGGAAAGGGTTAACAAACTCTACTGCAATAACGAAATTGAGTTTTTGCATTTCGAGTGACTTTCCCTTGAAATCGTTCGACGGAAACGGTCTCAGAAGACACTAAAGTCCTGGCGGAGCTAGGTGGTAGCCGCGACGCAATAATGAATTTAGTTTTAGCATTTCGAATGACTTACCCTTGAAATCTTCCGACGGAAACGGTCTTAGAAGAGACTAAAATCCTGGCGGAGCCAGTGGCAGCCGCGAAGCCTTAGTGCACATCTACTGACCTATTGCAACACTGAGGCTAGAAGCCGTTCACCGGAAACTACCGAAAACACCAAACTGTTGAAGGTGACAAAGCTAAGTTACACAGTCATGGGAAATTTGAAACGTTCATGTTCATGCACATCTGCAGATCCTATTGCAACATCCGAGCAATGTCTCACACTTTCAAATTAGATACCATAGAAGCCTGCAGACAGGAACGGTCAAACAAAACACTAAAGTGTTTCAGGGGCACAACCACGTGGCATATCGAATTCCGAACCTTCGTTCTCATCCACAGAACACATTGCAACATCTGAGCATGGCTTTAACGCTTCGAATTACATACTCAAGGAGATTTTATCTGAGAACCGTTTCAGAAAAACTAAAGGGGCACATGCAACAATGTCAAGTGGGCCCTGTGAAATTGGAACCCGTCGTGTTCATCAAAACACTATTATAAAATTTGAGTATGGTGTTAGCATTTCGAAATACATACCCTAGAAACCTTTTGCCGGAAACAGTCTCAGAAAAAATTAAAGATGCTCTGGTGGCACAGCCAATTGGCACATGGAAATTCTGAAACCTACAAGAACATGTACACTATTTGAACACTCTAGTGCAATTGGGAAACTTTGAATTACACAGGTTGGGATAATTTACGCAAAAATTGAAAATCAGTGCTTCTTTTAAGTACTCCTCAGAAGCTACTTCAGCTGTTTCAAAAGTTTGTTTTCTGAAAGTACATTCCCTTCTGAAGAATTGTAGAAAGTTTAACTGTTTCGAGTTGAAAAAAACGTAGATTCCGATAAAATCCCTGCATGTTTGATATGTGAGGATAAAAATCGCCATTAAAATTTTATTATTTTTTCACAACTTTTATTCTAAACATAACTTAGGACCCTTCTTTGGAACGAGCTTGTTTCAACGAGGAATCATAAGCTATGATTTGGTTGCTCAATAATATTTTACAAGTGTCGTCTGCTATTAAGTACAGTTTTTATTTAAAAACAATAGAATACTATTATTTGCACCTTGCTTGCACCCTTAGATTCTTAGAACATAGTGTGTCACACACTCAATCTTATTTTCATTAGCACTCACGCAATTGTGGCAATATTTTCGGTACTACCACTGATCTTGTCAATATGTTTGTGAAACAAATTGACTACAAATTGAACAGAAAAAAATCAATTCATGATCTTTCTACCAGTATTAAGACAGAACATAACGAGGGTGGGGTAAGGGGGGACTGGAATTCAACGAAACCGAGGCGGAGTGTTTCCTGTATATCACGAGCACCGAAGTCGCGCGTGAAATACAAGAAAAACGCCTCCAAGGGTCGTTGATTCCTGCCCGTACTCTATCCGGGTAGTGTTCTGTATTTATACCACAATTAAACTCAAATTAAGTAGTGAATGATGTAGATGTTTTAAAAGAAAAATATCACCTTCGATGGTCTAATAACTGTCTTGCTTGACAATATTTTGTGTCGTAGCATTTCATTCGTGCTGTAACGTCACTCAGACGCGTAACGTCCAATGAGATGCGTTCTTACGTGACATTC
Organism: Pictodentalium vernedei; assembly: GCA_031216915.1. Lineage (NCBI taxonomy): Eukaryota > Metazoa > Mollusca > Scaphopoda > Dentaliida > Dentaliidae > Pictodentalium > Pictodentalium vernedei. The sequence continues at coordinate 259,487,160 of CM062289.1, forward strand.
TTACGCGAAATATAGACTACATGAGTGGTGTATCTAGCACAGTTCCCAATGTCTCTAATGTATCGCACAACGTTGAATACGCACGACAGTCGTGGAATAAAGAGAAAAAAAAATCAATTCATGATCTTTCTACCAGTATTAAGACAGAACATAACGAGGGTGGGGTAAGGGGGGACTGGAATTCAACGAAACCGAGGCGGAGTGTTTCCTGTATATCACGAGCACCGAAGTCGCGCGTGAAATACAAGAAAAACGCCTCCAAGGGTCGTTGATTCCTGCCCGTACTCTATCCGGGTAGTGTTCTGTATTTATACCACAATTAAACTCAAATTAAGTAGTGAATGATGTAGATGTTTTAAAAGAAAAATATCACCTTCGATGGTCTAATAACTGTCTTGCTTGACAATATTTTGTGTCGTAGCATTTCATTCGTGCTGTAACGTCACTCAGACGCGTAACGTCCAATGAGATGCGTTCTTACGTGACATTCTTACGCGAAATATAGACTACATGTGTGGTGTATCTAGCACAGTTCCCAATGTCTCTAATGTATCGCACAACGTTGAATACGCACGACAGTCGTGGAATAAAGAGAAAAAAAAATCAATTCATGATCTTTCTACCAGTATTAAGACAGAACATAACGAGGGTGGGGTAAGGGGGGACTGGAATTCAACGAAATCGAGGCGGTGTGTTTCCTGTATATCACGAGCACCGAAGTCGCGCGTGAAATACAAGAAAAACGCCTCCAAGGGTAGTTGATTCCTGCCTGTACTCTATCCGGGTAGTGTTCTGTATTTATACCACAATTAAACTTAAATTAAGTGAATGATGTAGATGTTTTAAAAAGAAAAATATCACCTTCGGTGGTCTAATAACTGTCTTGCTTGACAATATTTTGTGTCGTAGCATTTCATTCGTGCTGTAACGTCTCTCTGATGCGTAACGTCCAATGAGAAGCGTTCTTACGTGACATTCTTACGCGAAATATGGACTACATGTGTGGTGTATCTAGCACATTTCCCTATGTCTCTAATGTATCGCACAACGTTGAATTCGCACGACAGTCGTGGAATAAAGAGAAAAAAATCAATTCTTAGTCTCTCTTGGTTTGACATTTGTCATTTCTCTCCGTCAGTTTCTGGGTTTTTTTAGTCAACGAAGAACTATCGGGGATCATGTAAAAACACTTGTCCTTCATATCTTTAAACTCATTGCCGTCAAGCTGGCATATTTACATTGGTGTGTTCTAGAAAGAGATGAAAATCACTTGGAGCAGATACTTGGAATATTCTGAGTGCTTAAAGTCCTTAATCGCATAGCCGAACAGCTTTCTTTGAAACTTGTAACCTGTTAGGATTTATCGTGGAACGGGAACACTCCAACAACAAATTTTGTCTCTTTGTCTTTTCGTAATGGTCTTCACAAACAATACAAAACACGAGTGCAATATGCACCTGCGATAGTCTGTCGAGTTTTAGGTAGATGGGTGTTGAAGAACACATGAGGGGAGTTCTTTTCTCGGATGTGTGTGAAGGCATGTATTTTGGGGGAAAATGCGATGAAATGCGTTTGCATTCTAAAAACTACACTTTAAATCCGGCAAAGTGATGAATCCATGTCCCGTTACCTTTAACCAATCGGTCCTTTAATCTGCTTTAAGCCAATTGTATTTTTATAATATTTGCATTTAGAATTTCCAACTTATTTAGATTCACTGTCAAACAATTTTAACCTAGCTGAATTGTCACAGACAATGGCTTTCGTGACATAGTTCAAGTTTCTCTGTATATTTTATTGAGATGTTAGGTTCTTAATCCCCTCTATGGGAAGTATTTTGATAGCTGTCGCAGAACGACCATACCGGTAGCCATCATGTTGATTAGTTCTGAAACGGTTACGGAATTATGTAACCGGAAAATCAAATCATTTAGTCATAGCTGTTCTTTTATAGATTAATTGCCCGTTATTGTACAAATTATGCTAAGGTGAAGGACAACGGTGATGTTGTCTGGACTTTGATGGAAAAAGGATGGGAATTTCAGAAAAAAAATTGAAATTTCGAAGTGTTAACGAATTTGTGTCATCGATGTGCGCATCAGTTCAGAAACGTCAGGTATTTTCCCATCGAGAAGTATAAAAAATATAAAAGCTGTCTTTTTACAATTTTTCCCCGATCAGTTTGAACGTATGACTATTATTCTCTGTTGAAACTAATTTAACCATTTTTTGATATTCTGTAACTTTTTTCCTATTCATTATATCAACAGTGTGTGCATGATGACATATAATACAGACACTGTCTAGTTCATTATATAAAAGTCTTGAAGGTGAGCTTTACTATTTTTTAAGTAACAAAAGGAAACTTAGTTTTATTTTCTACTGATGAAAAAAGGTTAAATGTTTTCTCATCAATTACTTGCTTCTAAATTGGACCTCGCAAGGGAGATAACTTTATCGAATGTCGATTTTCATGACGATACCAGTCGGAGATTGATACATTCTGCAAGGACTGGGTACGGTATGTAAGATTTGCACAAGTTGCACTTTTATTTGTTCTGTTTGTCTGAATCCAATGATACAAAATAATTTCAGTAAGGATCCTGACTACAATGTTGCGGTTCAACAGGCTAGCATGTGCAAATGCTGTTCCAAACTAGCGGACGCTTAATCACTAAAAGAACATTTATAAGAATTGGTTAGCCAGTACATAATTCCCAAACCGTTTCAGTACAAATATTTTCCGACAGCTGTGGAGTTTCCTGTACCAATTCAGGATTCTCAAGACTATCAGTCGAAAAAATATCGGATAGGGGTTGGGTTGCAAAAAATCCCAAAGTTGTATTTTCCGAGGCCATGAGTCTGAATGTTTTTACGCGGGAGTGCATTTGGCATTTTTTAAATTAAACACTTTCCTCGTTCACAAACCCTCCTCCACCCCCCCCCCCCCCCCCACCAGCAACGTCCCCTAAGTATAGAGTATAAATTAGTGCGTAAATATCCTTATAACGTCCAGCTCGCTATGCGTTGGAATACTGTGTACGCCATATGAAGTGTCCCCCCCCCCCCCCCCCCCCCGTGCTGCTACCGTGTTTCTATCTTTGTACTGTTTGTACAAGGGTAAATGCCACATACTCTAGTTTATGGATTCCATTCATCACGTGTTCTTTTCTAGAAGTGCGGTTATCAAAAAGTACAGCACTTCGGTCACAAACGTGTTTTTCGATCAGGGGTCAATGCTATAGAACTTTTACAATTGTCTTTTCTAGAATTGTATCTTCTAGTTATGACTTTAACCCTTTACCCAACGTAACGGCTAAAACCGGCCAGCGCCATTCTCAAAAATCGCCAATTAATTTTCACTATTTTTTTCATTTTTTGTCTCAAAAACATAGGTTATGACCCCTCGTTGGAACGAGCTCGTCGAGCTCGTTCCAACGAGGGGTCATAACCTATGTTTTTGAGACAAAAAATGAAAAAAATTAGTTATTCAAGAATTTTTTTTGCAAGTGTCGTCTGCTTTTCACGTTAGGTAAAGGGTTAAATTGGTTGAAATGAACCATCAGTATTTTCAAAGATGCGACAATTTGCCTGTTGGCAAATTGCCATATCTTTTAAAATGCTAATGATTCATTTCAGTCAGTTATATTAATGGGTGGAAAATACAATTCTAGAAAATATAATTGTAAAGTTTTATAGTATTAGCTCCAGATTGCGATTGAATCGCGACACACTTAATACCATTTGGTCGCGTTTTCTGAATAAAATACTGTGAAAACAAGAGCGCATCAAGAAAACAAACGAAAGTAGCATATCAGATTCAATGTTCTCATATTTATTTTTAAATTCTACAGTTTATTGGGGAGGAAGGGAAAACGGGATGAACGGAGAATTTCGACCGGATCGTGAGCCAGTCGCGATCCGGTCGCATATCTCTGTCCGTTTCTGTGATCAGAGGACGGTAGTCTGATGAAAAAGAACAGGACATAAGAAAGTACGTTTTTCTCTTTCAGTTATACCGAACAGGAGTTGGAATGTGGCAAAACTATTACCTCAATGATGGCTACGATAAGGTAAGGACAGAAGTTGATAATATACACATCGCTTTTGAGAAATAAAATTTTCTTTTTCATATTCAGAATTTGGGGTAGATCAGTTTATTATTTTTAACTAGAGGTCGGAAATAATACTTGCATCATCGTACAAACTGACGGAACTGCTATTTAATAATATATAATTAGACAAAACCACAGTACTGGATTACCGAAGTCCTCATTTGGATTTGAAGTGTCGTCATTTAAAACACAGCAGTCTATTTTAGCGAGAATGTTGAAAGAGATTCATTATTACGGCTTCGCAAAACGAAAATTATCCAAAACTTGTGTTTTAACCTCGGTCCCGTGAAATACATAGGAAAAGACGTTAATTGCTGACTGGATACTGGATAAAGGGCACCGGAAGCATCCGAATCCAAGGGGCAGGGACAGGGGCAGGGGCTGGGTATCAAAAAGTGCATTCGATTCTGGGTATGAGTTGAGATCTGGTGTTTACAGCGTATCATAAATTGTAACGTGCCACTCAACAGCATTGACTTGAGAGGAACAAGATGCCATCTGCAATGCTAAAGCAATGCAAATGACACCTTGTCCCACTCCAGGGACGATATAAAGCTAAAGAAATCACCCTGTCTATTGTATAGCTTTTTTTGTTTGACGAGTATTGACCAAACTCCGTCATTATACTTGACATTGGCCCTGACATTGGCATTGGCATATGTACAATAAAGAAACGAATACTCGAGAATTTCACAGTTACAGATATCGGAAAGTAAAGTCTTTTCCACTAATGTACATCTAGCAAAAAAGGGGGTACGCGTTTCTCTGTTGCCCCCTAGCTTCAGGTGAAGGGACAGCTGCCTAACTGGAAAATTTATTCAATAATTCTGTTTGCGTAAGTCGTCTACTATTCGAGTTGGTAAAAGAGTTAGCGGGAATAGGGTCTTGCACGTAACTGCTGATTCCGTATTGGTTGATAAGAAATGACTATATAAATTCATTAACTTCTGTTTAGTGTGTTATGGTAGATTATTATCCCCGGAAAATGTAACGCTCAAGACGAGGGAGGGACGGTGGAATCAAAGAGCGTAATAGCAGAATTTATCAAGTAGTAATTGACGAATCAGATTCCTAGAATGTTACATGAAGTTCAAGAGAGATTCTTGACAGATGAAGCTTACCACGTGATTTTGACTTACCAGGTGAAAAATGCAGCACAAAATCACTTAGCATCATTTGTACTTTTTTCTGTAGATTAAAAACGACTATAAGAAGTTTATGACCAACGTAGCTACTCTCCTAATTCGTGATTCCGGTATTCAAATGAGCGACAGTTCCAAACAAATGAAAATCAATACATTTACAAGTGACGTAATGCAGGTAGAGACAATGATAGCACAGGTAAGTACGTTAGGGGGTTATTTACCCCATATTAATTGTATAGCACGCTTCGTTTGCCCCTTTGATGTAGCAGACGGAAAATCAGAAACGGTGAGCATATTTTTCCAAAAATAGCTTTGGAAAACTTTGGACAACCTGTTGAACAAAATCTTTAAATACCACTCGTAACAGGCTCTATGCGGCATTGGTCGAATTTCAGCATTTTGAAACTCAGATTCAAGCTCGCAACTTCTTGTAGTCAGGTCGTGAGTTCGAAACCGATCAATGTCATTTGTCTCAATCTACTGACCAAAACACTTCAAACTGTCTGGGATCTCCCTGGCACAGTATACCGACATGTGCACCCCTTTCTTAGGCTCAAGTCTGATACCCGAACCCTGTACCAAAACGAATCCGACGGAGTCCCTCAAATGTTATACAAAACGTCCCAATGCCATCGTGGAACGGGTACAATCCAACATATAATAGCTTGTGACTTCTCAGTTTAAACAAGTTACCATGAGGTGTCATAAACCTTGATCTAGATGAAAAAACATTGTCCAAGTGATAAACATAGTACACCCCTGAAATACTGACGGCATCCTTTCGTAAAACGCCCCATTTAATTTCATATCGACATGTGTACAAATACCCACAAGTCGCTAGCCACTGTGTGTTATAGTGTGATCATTGTTTGGTTTTCTTCTTGTACTTGAACCATCTTTCAATCCGAAGGCCAGCCTTCGGGTTGGAAGATGGTTGAAGTAGAAGATATAAACCGAAACGGGAATGTGGTGGCTAAGTGGTGACATAATTGAACTCAAAACCTAAAGGCCCACAGTTCAACCCTGACCAGCAGTAACTGCGTTATATCTAAGGGCAAGGCACTTCATCCCGATTGCACTTGTGGCTGCACGTCAATGGTGCACTTGCCTTCAATCAACGCTAACCCTATGCGGAGTTAGTACGCTGGACAATCTGACCCATGCTCGTCGCTGCTCGTTGAGTTTTTCTAGGTACTCCGACTCCCTCCACCCATTAAATAGTCTGACACGAAGAGACCTTGGCTGTAGAAAATGTCGTTAAACCCGATAAATAACGAACCGGACGAAGGTAAAATTTCGTGTTCAAATACAATTAAATTTAACAATTACAGATAATTTATTATTACAGGGAGGCCTGTATACTGCTCACATGTGCATGCTTCCTATTTTAGCTCATCTGACTTAATGTCAGGGGAGCTTAAGTGATCACTTTTTGTCCGTCGCCCATCCATCGTCCGTCATCCGTCCGGTGTGAACTTTACATTATTGACTTCTCATTAACCACTAGGCCGAATTGAACCAAATATTCCTTATCATATGTCAATTCAGGTTTGTTCAAATAAAGTTGCCACGCCCACAGAGGGCACCACAAGGAGTATCACTCTGATAGCACCCATAAATTGTTTTACAAACTTAAAAAAATCTTCTTCTGCAGAACCATCAATTGGATGGAACCTTTTGATATTTGGTATATAACATCTCGGGGGGGGGGGGGGGGCAGTTTCAAGTCTGTTCAAATCGAGTCCCTGGGTTAATAATTGCGCTCCCTATAGGGAGCCCGAATTTTAACTTAGTTCAATATGAGAAAATTTCTTTTAAAATCTTCATCTTCAGATCCACCAGTCAGAATGCTTTCATATTTGGTATACAACATATCTAGGGTGGGGGTCAGATTCCTGTTTGTTCAAATAGGGTCCATGGGTTAGCATTTGCATTCTCTATTGGAGCCCAAATTACAACACAGTTCAATATGAGGAAATTTCATTAAAAACCTTCTTCAGATCCACCAGTCAGAATCCTTTCATATTTTGTATAGAACATGTCTGGGAGGGCCAGATTTATGTTTGTTCAAATCGAGTCCCTGTGCTCTCTCTTGGGAGGTGGGGGGGGGGGGGGGGCGTTACTGCAGTGATATAACAACCTTTGAAAGTTTGGCAGTGCTTGTCTACAGCTAATAGAATTGGAAGTAGTCAGGAAGGTCTATCATAATAATTATCTGACATGACACCAGAGTTAAGAATACGATAACCATGGAAAATGGATATTATTGGTAATAGAAGAAATTTTTCAATTTGCCAAAAAGTTGACGTAGCGAACTGGTATGGGTTCAATATCGAGTATGAGACCCATTACTGCAAGCTGCAACTCATTCCAGACATGTCTGATTGGATTGAGATCAGGGGATCTTGCTGGCCAGTCCATACGCTCAATCCCCTCCCTCTGTCGGTACTCCCCGACAGCATGGGCAACATGAGGACGGGCATTATCGTCCATCAGAATGAATCTATCACCCACTGCACCTGCATAAAATCTGACGTGGACATCCAGGATCTCATCAATATATCACTGTGCAGACAATGCACCACGTTCAAGAACGCAGAGCTATGTACGTCCATCTCTGCTGATGCCGCCCCAGACCATGACTGACCCTCCACCATAGCGGTCATACTCAGCAATGTTGGCTGCATGGAATCGCTCTCCTGGCCTTCTCCATACCCTAGAACACCCATCTGTATGGTCTAGGCAGTACATTGACTCATCTGTAAAAAGGACAGGTCGCAAATCTTCTCTGGTCCATCCAACGTGGTCCATGGCCCATTCATATCGTGCTTGTTCTGGGACAGGGAATGAGAATACATGGTCTTCACGATCGGAGACCACCTTCGTGTAACCTTGCCCGGATAGTCTGCGTCGAAACATTTACCCCGGATGCATTCTGAAGGTCACTGCGAAGCTGGGTTGTTGTGGCAAAGCGGTTCCAACGGGCCTGAATAATCAAAAACAGTCTTTAGCTGCAGACGTTGCCCTGTCTCTGCCACCACCATGCCGTCTTACTGGTGTGCCATGCTGCTGAAATCTTGCCTAGGCTCTGGTGATCACCATATGGTGCACTCCAAGGGCTTCACCAACCTGACGATGGGTAGCCCCTTGCCCCACCATCCCTACGGCCCGTCACATTTCTGCTTCAGACAAATGTCTTCTTACATTTGCATTTGCCATATTCAATCATTAAATCACAAGGGTGTGTTGAAATGAAGATTGAATACCCTACACATGTCATGTACATGTAGACAGTACACGAAAACATCATGAAAATCAAGGGGTACAGCTTTCCATTACTGTCACGAAAAGTCTGCCTGTCAAGTGAGCTAATATAAACACTGGGGACTATCTCAAAACATTCCTCAATCATATCCACCCAAAATATCGCAAATATGTCACAAGCAAATTTTACAATGATGTGTCAAATATCTGGTGCTCAGCAAACTTTGAGTAGTATAGTTTCTACACAGTACAATTGATAGATTTAAAATAATTGAGCGTTCATTGAGAATTATTCACATGAGTGAGTCACAATGGATATAATGGCGACTACTTTTGTAATACACAGGGACGTGGCGACTGGGGTGTGTGTCTTCCCCCCCCCCCCCCCCGAATCCTGGCAAACATTTCCTATAGTTGGAAACTCGGAGGTCAAGTCATGAATAGTTGGAAATTCCATCTATCGGACTTTAGAACTTCTTTGGTGATGCTGATGTCTCCTTGACTTCCCAAAATTCCAACTCGATTTCAAATCTGCAAATATTCCAACTGTTACTATTTACAACTACCTACATTGTACGCAATATCGAGCTTCATAAGTATGCATGATATCATTTGGTACGAGATTTCTACAGTACGTTACTTATCGTAATAAAACAAAATCCTCGAAATACACTTCAAGAAAATAACATCATGTAAAATCGTTATCCTGAGTTAATTTCACCATTCACAGTTACGAAATGATGAAACATCGAAAACTGATCATTCCTGCATAAGATCAGATTTAATGTTAGGACAGGGTGAACTGCTCAAAGTTCTCAGCTTGAGCATTTGTTTAGCACAGTTCCCAGAATAATACCAAATAATAATAACCTGATAATTCTATCCTAAATGTGTTGGCATTTCAGGTACTATAAACAATTTTATGCACCCTTTCATGGCTTCATTTTCAAAATCTTTCTTGAAGTGAATTACCAACTAGGGGAGGGACCTGGAGGGGAAACCCCTCCCGGTCCCTCCCCTAGTTGGAAATTCACTACCTTACACCCCCACCCCCTAATCGGTAACCTTTAGCCACGCCCTTGGAAATACACGCTTCAGGTACGACAGATATAACTAAATATATAGGATGAAGTTAGAAAGTGAAATATTTATGATTGGAATACATATGGGGGCGCGGTGGCGTCGCGGTAACCGGTTCTCGTCAGATCACCGAAGTTAAGCAACGTCGAGCACGGTTAGTAGTTGGATGGGTGACCATTTCAGCGACTGATTCGCGCTCCCGCGTTGTGTCCTTGGGCAAGACACGTAACCCCGATTGCCTACACGGGGGCACGACGCTGTGTACTAAGGCGTACTGCACGTCGATGGTGCGCATGTCTTCAACCAATCTAACCCTGCCTGTGCCGCGGTGAAGAGTTCAGAGTTACGATGTTGTAGAGCTGACAGCTGCTCGTCGTTGCTCGGTGGTTCTCTCCGGGTACTCCGGCTTCCTCCACCCGCAAGACTGTCATGGTCACGATTAGCCATTGTGCATAAGTATGTGACCTTAAAAACACCAATAAATATAAATAAATGGGATACCTGTATCGAGGAAATTTAATATGAAAAGCTATTGGGCAAGATAGGATCCGAAGATGAGAGTATATTCCAAAAGCGACGAAGTGCAATAGCTTTTATATGTTTTTAAATAATATTGATGTTTTGGTGATGACCATTGCTTTGTGAAGTTGCTATTTCGCATTACATGCCTGTATAAAACCAAAGATTGAGTCTAACTTGAAAAAAGATTATCTCAACATTTTTAGGCAACCTGTTTCCAGGAAATTCTTCTCTGATTTTTAACGCTTAACGCAAAAGAAGTGCAATGCGATATGCAATGTCAGTGCAGACTGCAGAGGCTGAGATTAGTTACAACAGCATATCATCGGTTTATTGTATAAGTTACAATAATTCGGATTATTCCATGTGTGTGAAATTGAAAAATGTCGTTTGAATTTTCATCTTTGGTGTCAACAATTTGTGAAGTGTTGTCATAGATTCTCTCTAACTAACCAGGTGCTTATGCGTTTGTTCATACTGCAGGCTATCGTCGATTCTAGGCCAAACTCCAATCCCTATTCCAGTGAGCAGCGAGTGGCAATTGGAGATCTCAATGCAAGAATAAACAATGAGGTAAGTATTTAATACAGTGGAACCCTGTTAATTGAATAGGCACTTTGTCAATGGAAATTATTCAATTAACAGGAGTATTCAATTAACAGGGATTGTGTCACTTTCCTGTATTCTAGAGATAAACTTAGCATTTACTCTATCACATCTTGTTTGACAGAGCTCCATGAGCTCTGTCATACAAGATATAATAGATTAAATGCATGCATTGGATGTACTGAGGCCAAATAGGAAAACTGGGGAGAGTCCGGGTAATTACTCGATAGGTTGTAAGATTTTTTATTCAATTAACAGGAGTTTACTCTATAACCTATATTCAATCAACAGGTCAAATTTGTACTGGAGGTATGGTAAATGGTTTTGTGTTGGGAAATTATATTCAATTAACATGGTTATTCAAATAAGAGATATACAATTAAGTGGGCTCCACTGCACCACGAGCACTGTGTTTATTCAACATTTTGCGGCACAATATCGACACTGGGAAAAGACCTAGATTCACCACGCGTGATATCCGGATTACACGTAAGAACGTCATGTGAGAAAGCATCTGATTGGATGTAAAGTGTCTGAGTGACGACGTTATGACGTAAAGGAAATGCTTCGACACAAAACAATGTCAAGCAAGAAAGTAATCAGACCGCCGAAGGTTATACATTTTTTGTAAAAAAAAACATAATCAGCTTCATTTTGTGAATTCAAGTTTAATTGTAGTATAAATACAGAACACAACTCGGGAAGAGAACGGGGGATAGCCTTGAATATGGATAAATATGGAGTGGAGTTTTTCCTGTATTGCACAGGAAGAGAAGTTGAAAAGTATCATGATAATTTGAAATTTAGTAAAAAAGTCAATTTTTTCTCAACTAACTATTTTTTTCATTTTTTGCGTCCAAATAGCTTATGACCCCTCGTTGGAACGAGCTCATTCCAATGAGGGGTCATAAGCTATGTGTTTGAGACAAAAAATGAAAAAAATAATGAAAACTGAATGGAGATTTTTGTGAATGGCGCTAACCGGTTTTTAAGGGTTAAAATGTACTCGGGATGGTCCATTTGGAATGAAAAGCTAATTTTGTTCCCAGGTAAAACCATGGGCCTTCACCTATGGGGGAGGCACACTCGTAACCAGCACGAGGTGAAACGAAGCGGGGTATATTTTTCTGCTATTACTGGCTGAAGAAAAAATATTGTTCACCCCTCCACTTCATTTACTACGACGACGAGCCTGATTGACTAAACAGTTCAGATAGAGTAGAATGCTACTAGACTATAAATGCTACTGAAACACTACATATGTATTTTTTATCGTATGCATAAGAAAAAGCAAATATTTGCCCTATGATAAAAGTACTTGTTCTTCGTTTTCATTTTTCCAAAAATTTGAATACAGGTTCAATAGAGAATCTATCCAAGACTGCTTTAGAAGTTAAGCTCTCCATATGCTGTGGTTGTATTTTGGTCCGGCAGTTCAGCTCTCCGTGTGCTGTAGTTGTACTTATGTCCGGCGATCAGACTTGAAGCCATGTTTGCAACTAAACAAAATATTTTGGCTTTCGTTGCTTTCATAGTTTATTTTACCTGATTACCAGAGTGAGGTTATATCGTACCACCTTTCAACACGTCCCCTGAGTTCCAATGTGTTCTTTGTGTCAGTAGGCACATAGAACACACTGGAACTCAGTGGACGAACAGCCTCACATTTTACGAAAGATAAGGTTAACTGTTTGTTCCGTCACTTATTTAATTCGTGTGTGTGGCTTTTAACTTATTGTGAATATCGTTTATCTCTTTATTTTTTATTTAACCAATTGTCCTTGCGTGACGAAGTTTGGATATTTGTCTGTTCACCGCGTGAACGTATCATTTCTGGGACCATTTGGAGAGAGTGGACCAAGTGCATCGGTATTGTTGAAATTGGTCCCACTTATTGGAATACACTGGTGTCTCCATTCCCATATCCAATGCTACATGCAGAGGCAGCGGTGCCAGGGAGGGGCAAGAGGGGACACGGACCCCTCCACTTTCTCCACACAAATGTTGCGCGGTTTCACAACGAATTAACTCTTTTGGCGCGACAGGCGACTAAAGTCGACAGACGGCAAACGACGGAAAGGTACTGCAGTAGTCATTTTAGCCAACTGTGTGTTTCCATTTCCAAGTGCTTTTAACCCTTTACTCAACGCAGACGATACCAAAATTTATTATTTTAAATACCATTTTTTAAATTTTTCAAACAATTTCAACAAAACCATATCATGTGACCCCTCGTTGAAACGAGCTCGACAAGCTCGTCCAAACGAGGGGGTCACATGATATTGTTTTGTTGAAATTTTTTAAAAAATATTTTTCAACTGCTGAAGTTACATATTACGCGGGGGGGGGGGGGGGGGGGGAGTGCGGCCGATTCGTTGGGTGAAGGGTTGAATAAACATACGTATTCCCATGTTTCATGCTCCATTTATGTCCTATCCATGAACAACGATATCGTCCCTTGACAATATAAAGGTGTCATTTAAAAATATACAGGAAATCGTTTGAAAAACTGTCAATGAGATCATTAGAACATCTTTTAAAATAATAACGCTTTAGTTTAACAACCTATACTTTTTGTAAAATTCCTGATGAAAGTTAGCCGCTAAGAATTCCTTTTCTCAGATTATTCCGCGCCAAAAGAGTTACATGGGTACATGCAAATATGTCAATATGCAGGCATTCTTGTAATATATTATTTGCAAATCAAAAAAACCATTTGGCTAAAGAATCCCTCCTTCGATCGTTTCCGTCCGTTTCTTTTACTTCAACCATTTTCCAAACCAAAGGCTAGCCTTCGATTTGGAGGACAATTGAAGTAGAAGAAAGGGACAGGACAGTAACCACACCGCGGCATACTCATCTAATCTACAGATTATAGTGTGATATGGTACATTTACCGATATACGATTGTGACTTTTCCTCCACTAGGCCGGATCCTGGTAACCTTGCAAATTTATACCCATCCTTTTTTATCGCGGTTTCGCGGCCTCTGGCTATATGACCCGAGAGACTGGAGACAAACTCAAATTTAAGAAACACCATCGAATGACTAAGTTATATGGCAATGAAATCAGTGTCCACTTGGCAATGGAGAACAACGATTTGTCGATTGAAAGCACTGAATGATACTAATTCCGTCACCTTGTCCTGCAAGTAGTTTCTTGGGTTTTAAAAAAAATCCAGCCCCTGCTGCTTAATATCAGCCATGATTGGGTTTTATTTTTTTAAAAAAATCATAATCAAACGAAACTAAGAAAACATTCATGAAACGCTAGATCCAACACCAGGAGTTCATTCTGTTAAACTGAAGCTAGATAATAATACTACTGTGATGGCAAACGTATTGTGGACCTGTTGAGATTCTGCCAGCAGCATGCAAATACTTGAACAAGGAAAAGAAACAACGATATATGGGCGATTAGTGATGTCGATAGCAAATTTCCAAACCGATTAGGATCGGACCGTCATAGTATATTATTATTATATAACAATAAATATAATGGAGTAAGTGTTGTAGACCACATTCTTATCACAGAAAGATTTTTAACTTCCATTGACAATGAATGTTTGCATTCGACTTCCTACTGAGTTTTCCGATCACTGTCAGTTGGTTGTACATCTCAAATTTCAGTGTAGTTATCGGGAGAACCAAATTAATAAATATCAATAAAAGAAACAACGTGTCATGTTAAAATGGAATGACTTAAGTACCCCAAAAGGCGTTGGCTATGGTAAACTCATCAGCATGTCGTCAACAGTTGAATTTCAGAATGCAACCATATAAATCGGAATCAGAAGGTTTTATAACTGCGGTGAAAGAATTCACGAAAATCATAACAAGAATTAATTGGCACGCCTGTTCCAAAAAGCCAAAACACAAAATAACTCACGTAAAAAGAGAATGGTTTGTCAATAGATGTAAAGAATTGAAACAAAGCTTAGACAAAATTGTTCGTAATGTGAGGAGTAACCCATTTGATATACAACTGAGAATCAAGTATCACTCAATTAAGAAAACATACAAACGAGAATTGAAGCTTATGAAGAAATCATATTTTACTGAGCTCCACAATAAACTAGACACTCTTGAATCAGACGATCCCAAAATATATTGGAATATCATAGCGCAATTGAGACAGAAACCAAGTAATACAGACGCGACTGATCCTGATAGAAGTGCTGAATTCTTTCGTAAACTTTTTAGTCCCGATAAACCAGGAAGTGGTCGCGTAATAAGTGATATACGATCAATACGGACCATTAATGATATTAAAATACCTTTAAACAACGACCCAATTACTTCGGAAGAGATTCCGAGTATTGTTCGCCAATTAAAAAAACCGAAATCAGTTGGTCCTGATCAGATTTCTAATGGACTCCTTAAGTTGATTGTTCCTCTATTTATTGATGAATTCGTGAAATTATTCAATATCATTTTCAACACTAGTCATTATCCCATTGAATGGAGTGAGTCTGTGCTTAGCTTGATACATAAAAGGGGATCAAGAGATGATCCAAATAATTATCGTGCTATTGCATTGAGTTCCACGGTAGGCAAACTCTTCAATAAAATTATTACCCAAAGGATAGTTGCATTTTTAGATAATAATGGTATAATTAGTCCGAATCAATTTGGATTCAGTAGCGGGAAAAGCACGATTGACAGTGCTTTTGTACTTGACACGGTTATTCGGAAATATAAATGCTCAGGTAAACCATTCCACGCTGCTTTTGTCGATTTCCGTAAAGCGTTCGATTCTGTTGATAGATCGACATTGTTTCGAAAAATGGAAGCTATCGGAATGAAAGGTAAACTGTTCGAGATTATTAAATCCCTATATGAATCAAGTTACTATGTCACAAAAACAAGCAACGGTTTAGGGCCACCTACGTTATCAACAATAGCTGTTCGCCAGGGTTGTATTTTATCATCCAACTTATTTAAAATATTCATAGATGATATCGAACGTTCCTTCGATGCAACTTGTGATCCATTTAAAATAGGTGACGTGTCCGTTAATCACATCATGTTTGCGAATGACCTTGTATTAGACTCGGATAGTCCTGACGGTCTTCAATAATGTTTGGAGAAGTTACAAAATTTTACACATATTAATGCATTTTCTATTAATACAAATAAGACAAAATGCATGGTATTTAGGACGCGAGTAGCAAACCGAGACCCCACATTTTCCATAAATAACAACCCCCTAGAAAACGTTGATGCATATAATTATCTTGGAATAATGTTGAAAAAGTCAGGAACGTTCACTCAAGCAATTTCTGAACAGAGTGCGAAAGGTCGGAGAAAAATGTTTTCCTTACTTAGCGCTTGTCATAGAACTGCCTCGCTTCCCTGTCGGAACTTCTCTGAAAATGTTTCACAAATTAATAAAGCCCGTTGCCTTATATGGTTGTGAGGTATAAGGTATGGAAATAACTGATAAGAGTACTAATCGTCTTGACTGTGAACAACTACACATTAAATTTTGTAAACAATTATTAGGAGTTAGAAAACATGCATGTAATGATGCTGTTAGGGCTGAACGGGGTAGTAACCCATTATACATTGATATTCTTTGTCGTGTGGAATTGGAATCTTACGTTAACAAATTAACATCAGTCTCAAGTAACACACTTTTGCAAAATCCTGCTAAGGAACACATGAATCTAACTTCAAACAAATCAATTTTCAAAACTTTGGAATCTTTTGGAATTAATAAGCATATTAGTGGTGATAGTTTAGCTTCCTGTAATATAAATGTATCAGCATACAGAAATGAACTTTACGCAAAACATTCAAATGATTTTAATGTTCAAATACACGCGGATAACAGTAAGCTAAGAACATATCGTCTCTTTAAGAGCAAGTTTGAGCTTGAACCATATCTTGTGTATTCAAATTCATGATGATATTCACCCGTCTCCGGATAAATAATTATTGCCTTGCTATCGAAAAGGGACGGCATCATCAACCTCCCACTGAACTTGAAAATAGGTATGCTGTGTTTGTTCAATGCGAAATTTTGTAGATGAGAAACATTTCATAATGGAGTGTCCTGCGTATGTCGAATTACGAACTATATTATTTGACACCATGCAGAGATATCATACGATCTTGGTGAATTAAATATAGATGAACAAATGAATCTAATTATATCAAATAACTGTCCAGAAATTGTATCGAAAGTTAGCAGCGTAATCCGACAGTTTTTTGATACCCGACAATTGCTGCTAAGTACTTTATAATCGTTTGCACATTGAGATTTACCTGTCACGTATTTGAATTATAATTCATATATATGTATGTTCTTTTCTATATGTATATGTTCATTGTTGTTATGCAATCTGTCCATATATGGATGTTTTATTGCAATTAAATTTATCTTTATCTTTAGTATTGCCACGGGAACAGATTTGAAGGGTCATCCTGAAAGAATTATTTTTTAACAAAATTTGGTGTCATTTTATCAACAAGTGTTTCATGAACATGTGCAAAATCTGATAAAATCCTCCTTGGGAAATTTATTTTTGCTGTATTATGAACACACGGAATTGTTGGAGCTGGTCTTGTGATCTAACTTCTGAAGTTCCCCCAGAAAGGATTTTAGCGGATTTTGTACATGTTGTTCATATGCTATTTCTGCCAAGGATGACACCTAAACTATCTTGTTAACAATTTCCTTCGGAACTAACCCTCCATCGACCGCACTATCATCGTTAACTGTTTTTAATGTCGGTTTCATCATTGTAGTACTTTGTTCATCAACTCATAACTCTTAAATACGATGTTTTACAGATTGATTTTGTTCAATACTTCAAGTATATGTTTGACACAGCCGGCGCTGATGAGAATACAAAGATCGTATTACAAGAGAAGGATTACCTCGAGAAATTAGGTACTGGACTTGGCAGCTTAGGAGCAAACAAACAGAGGTATTACTTACTCGTGTGAAAATTTCATAATACTGATACAAACAGCCTCTGAAATGAGACAGAGTCAAGATGGTATTTTATCTAACAACCAACTTAATTTGCACTCAGAAACTCAGAAAAACGTTTGTACCAGCCCCCACCCCCTTCCGATTCCGTATCAGACAGATTTAATTTCCGGTATATATAGTGTCATTGACACTTTCATTCATAAAGTTTGTGCGCAGACGACCGTTGATTTAATGTGATGTCCCTTTATTTACAAAATTATAATCAATAAATATCGATGTCGCCTTGAAAACATCGAGATATAAACAGAACGATACGCGCGTGTGAATGAGTTAATCAATATGGCACTTGTGCAATTGCGGAAGGATAAAAGTCGAGGCCGCACGCGTGTCGTTGTTTTTATTACACGACTTCACGTCTATAAAAACAACTATTAGAAAGACTCTCAGCAATTCATTTGACAACTATCAACAAAAAGCGACACATTTTATCGCGAACCAAATTTGCGTACTCATTTTCTTCTTCTTCTGGATATTCATTATCCCTTTCATATATCGACCCTATTTCTTCTTCACTATTATCATACACACTAAACTCGCCATATCCTTCAATTTTAGTCATTTTATTTAGTTATTTCACAATCGGTTCTCTTTCGGGTGATCAGTCGTCTGCTCAACGATTTCCGTTTGGCACATGTATGCGGAACGGATTTTCATTTTCTGCATGGTTTAGTGTTGCTGTAGATGGGGATTTCATAGAACAAGCATGTAAACACTGCGTAGACTGGTTCCAGGCTTGGTCAGGCGAGTATAGAAATTGAAATTTGTACTTGGCGGAGCGCGCATCAGATTACAGGTCTACTGAATCAGTTACTTCAAGCGCCATAACGTTCTTTATTTTGTAAGCTAAAATATGTCCTTATCTATCTATATTGTCCTCTGTCTTTTGTATTCACTTTTGAGAATAAATCGTGCGTTCAATCAATGTTATCATATTACCGTCGTGGTGGCATTCGTCGTCGATCCCGTGTATCCGAAACTGAGACAAGCCAGTAAACAATAAGTAAATGGAGAATCTGCTGTGAAAAACCCTTTAGAACTGATACGTCCACACGTTGCTTCCTGTGTTTCTACAGACAACTTGACTAAACATCGCTGTATTCTTCCTGTGGGAACTATGTCGTCCCGCAGTCCAAAACAGTGGAAGCTAACAGAAGACGAATCGTTTGCGTCTTTTATTTCATGGCAACAGAATCTCATATATACACTAAGCAAATACACAAACTTTAAACCATTTTTAGTCGATGGTTCGTCGTGGTCTAAATTTTCGAGCATTAGGTTGCAATCAGGCGAACGACCCGAACGATTGTCCCAACGTGTCTCAGCACACCCCCAAGATAATTTACTTGTTAAAGACAGTAAACTCCAACATGACGGACAGAACGTCGTGAAAAATGAAGATGTGGGTCAGACTGTGGAGCGGTTAGCAGTTTTAAGGTGGATAGAATTAATACACCCTCAGCTCCCATCGATCGTTCAAAGAACATTTGCTTACGATCTACAACAAA
The DNA here is from genome assembly GCA_031216915.1 of Pictodentalium vernedei. Classification (NCBI taxonomy): domain Eukaryota; kingdom Metazoa; phylum Mollusca; class Scaphopoda; order Dentaliida; family Dentaliidae; genus Pictodentalium; species Pictodentalium vernedei. Next base: position 259,506,398 of record CM062289.1, read on the forward strand.
TGGCACTGAATGATCTTCAGCCCCAAAATCTAGACGCACTTTGTGGTTTTTTAGAGGAACTGAAAAACGAGGACGTCAAGTCTTCTAGAGTCAACTTTCGCCAAAACAAGAAAATCCTCTAGGCCCCCCCACATCGTCCCAACTCATCTGCTACTAACTTTAATACAAGATCACAAAGTGGAAAAATACCCGTCGTGAATGAAGAATTTGTAAAGCCGATCGTAGAAGATATTTTGGTCACAACCTTTCACATTGTAAATATGTTTTGCGTGCTGAAAAAAATGAAATTATCAGGGCGTTTCGAGTGGATTCTGAATTTCAAAATTCTGAAGACGAGGATAATTTTCATTAAACAGAAACCGAGGCATGCTATCCTTCCGAGTCCCTTTATGGTCCACCCTTTGATCCTCACTCCGTGAATTATGTTCTGACGCAGACGGTTGTCAAACATCCATGCATTGCGTGCAGATGACTAATTCTCCCACATTCAATCCCTTTTCCAATCAGTACCCCGTAGAAGTAACATGTGACTCCGAAGCCACATCATTTCTTATAAAGCATTCGTTTGCTATCAAAATGCAAGCACCCATCTCTACCACATCTCATTCTGCTAGTCAAGCAGATGGCAAATCTCAACTAAAAGCTTGTGAGGAGGTGCATATTGTTTTGAACCACGGGGCATAACAATTTAACCTTCACGCTTTGTCGTTAAAGATTTAGATTGTGATATTCTCGCTGGCACGCCCTTCATGAAACAAAATGACATGATTTTGGATATACCCAGAGATCAAATTATTGTTGCTAACAAGCATTCCCTCAAGTACACGCCTACTCCATCCAACCTTTCGTATAGCCAAATCCGTCATTCCCAGACATTTCTTCTTGGAACTGATAGCTCTGTTAGTCTTACACGGGGAGTATCTTGAACTACAAACACCCGTCTCCCGTCCCGACGATGTTGAGGTAGCCCTTGAACCTCGCTGTGACACGCCTACGCATTCATGGCCAGACCCAATTTTGACTCATGCCATTTGTGTCACTTTGCGTAAACCCAACGCTTCTACGGAACCTATCGCGTTAAAAAAGCATCAACATATAGCACAAATTTGGTACACCTGTGATCCCATTGACACAGATGTAGCTCCCAGGTCTTCTGACACAAAATTTGTTTCTCGGTCTGTATCTACTGCCCATATCAATGGTTCATATTCAGATACAATATGCCTTGACCACGATAACCAGTTGACACCATCTGAAAAACAGGGTTTTTATGAAATATGATCATATATTCAATCCCAGAATAGGCAAATACAATGATGCTTCTGGGAAAATCAGAGCCCACATAAAGATGGGTTCAGTTGACCCACCCACCAAAAGGAGAGAATACCTATGTACAATTGTAAAAACCTTGATGGACTTCAAAACAAAATGGATGAACTGGAAGAGTTTGATGTCTTAGCTCAACCGGAAGATGTAACATCACAGTCGAATGTCTCTTACGATGTTTCCTTGTTCAGAAACCTTGTGGCGGACGCCATCTTGTGACCTCATTCAATAATCAATAATGTAGCCAATTACGCCAGACCTATACATTCACGAGTCCCTACCTCACATGACGTCCTACGCGTTTTGGCAGACTAAACGTATCATCAAAACAGATATGACAAAACATTTTTTTCAGTTACCCATGCGAAAAGACCCCATGAAAAACTTAGTGGGTGTTACTCCATTCAAAGGGATTCGTGTGTATACCAGAGCAGCCATGTGTATGTCTGGTTCAAGTGAACAATTAGATGAACTTATGTTTCGTGTTTTTGGCGCTTTGATACACAAGAGTTATGTCATGAAACTTGCTGATGATTTATACATTGGAGGAAACGGCTTTTCCTCACTGTTACAGCACCGGGAGAGTGTTATGCAGGCATTTGATGCCAATAATCGGCGACTGTCTGCTGCCAAAACATGCATTTGTCCTATTATTACTACCATACTTGGATAGATATGGTCAAGTGACAGTATCCGTGTTTCTCCACACAAAATAAACTCACTAGCTATATGCGACAAACCATCTACTGTTAAGGCCTTCCGTTCTTGGTGTGGAGCCTTGAACCACATCAAATCATGTATTCCACAATATTCTATGTTACTTGCGCCGCTGGAAGCGGCCACGACTTGAAAAAAATCCCCGGAGAAAATCTTCTGGAATCTCTCACGTTAGCGTTCTGGAATGCCCAAAGTGCTCTAAAAGACCCCAAGAGGATTACGTGAATCGACCTTCTGACCACCTCAACATTACCAATGACGGGAATATGCGCAATGGTGGTATTCTGTGTTGTACATTCTACGCAATGGTAGATTGCTAATAGATGGGTATTTTTCAATGAAGCTCAAATCCTATCAACTGAAATGGCTCCCTTGCGAGGTTGAAGCCCTGGCTATTATTACTTCAGCTGTAAATCAATGGCGTCCCTGTATCCTTGACTCGCAAGCACAACACTCCACCCAAATACTATCTGATTCACGTCCTTGTATACAAGCTTTTTCAAAACTCACTCGTGAAGAATTTTCTGCCAGTGCCAGAGTCACCACTTTCCTGTCAACTCTCAGTCGATATTCGGTTACTTTGCAGCACATATCTGAAGCTGCCAACCTCCCAGCTAATTATCTTAGTCGTAATCGTCAGGAATGTGACAGCATGGACTGTCAAATCCGTAAATTTGTCGCAGACAGTCAACATTCGTTTCTACATGCTATATCCGTTTCGGACATCCTTGTTCGTTCTTGTTCTGAATGCTACTTGTTGGCAGTCTACCCAACAGGACCGTCCTACTCTTCGTCATGTTTATGCTCATTTATCCCAAAGCACTCCTCCTTCAAAAAAGCAGACAGACATTAGCGATGTAAAACGACTTCTCCGAATAGCAACTATGGGCAATAATGGACTCCTAATTGTGAAACACTCCACTCCCTTTATGCCCACTCACAACTTATTGTTACTCAACAATCTATTTTTCCTGGTTTGCTCACAGCATTGCACTTGCGTTTGAAACATCCCGCCAGAACCTAATTGCAAAGGCTTTTTGACAGATATTACCTTGCGCTGGGTTCAGCCAGAGAAATAGAGAGTGCCTCTGCTAACTGTTCTCAGTGTACTTCTTTAGCCAAACTTCCACGTGAGGTGGTTAGCTACTCCACATCTCCTCCTCCTTCGGTTCCAGTTTTCTTCTTTGCCTGTGGTGTGTTATACAGGGCTTAGCATCTCATTTATGTGACACATGAAAGCTTTTCTTCATTCACTCATGCTTTACTCATATCAAATGAGTAGACAGACTACAGCAGAGATTAACAATTCCAATGGATCTGTTGTACGTGTAGATGGGGCTCCCGCTTTTCGGGGTTTACTAGTAGACGCCGTTTTAAGGCAGCACGGTTTAACACAGGAAATGGGTCGATTAAAAAATTGTAATAAACGTCCCATGCCAGAAAAAGCCATACAACTTTACAAGAACTAGAACAGGAACTTAAAAGGGTGTTACCCGAGGGTGGTCCCATCTCTTCCACCCTGTTAGCCACTGTGGTTGCCACCTTAAATAGCCGCATCTGCAATCGTGGTCTCAGTGCACGAGAAATTCTCTTTCAAAGAGGCCACATGCCACATAAACAGTTAAATTTTAGTGACTCTGACTTCGCCGACAAACATCATAATATTCGACTAAAAATCACCTGCTAAGTGCTAAGTCTAAGACTCGTCATGGAAAACTTGCGGTAAATTTATCAGCACAATCGGGGGATTTGGTTTATGTAACAACTGATGGTGATAAGCATACGACAAGGGAGAAGTATATTATAACCTCATGCACCAAAGATTTTTTGAAATTACGTAAACTGGTTGGTTCTCAATTTCGTTCTAAGGAATATACTGTCAAGCCTTCAGAAGTGTATCGTGTACCCTTTGTTTCATTCCAGTGTGACAACTCCCTCCATCAGCAAACGACGTTCATATGGGTAATCCAGATTCAACGCGTGATGTATATAGCACATTTCCCAATGTCTGAATTTTATGGCGTAACGTTGAATAATCAATGCAATCGTGATGTAATGAACATTATTTCTGGATCTCGTCTCAAATGTTTATTTCCTCCAAACTTCGCAAAATTTTGCCGAAAAATTATCACCCTCCCTAGGTCATTTAGTCTTAACTGCAGTAGAGTATCACCGTGGGGTGGGGGTGGCAATCGGGAAATTTCCCGGTTTCCGGATGTGGGTCTGCAAAAATTCCGGTATCGTTTTCAGAAAAAGAAATCCGGAAATTGAAAACCCTAATTTTATGACAAGTCTGTCATTTCTCAGCAAATCAACCATTTTCTTTTAATAGATTTCAGGGAGCGCATGTCTTCAACCAATCTAACCCTGCCTGTGTTGCTGTGCGGTGTGACGATGTTGGGGAGCTGGCAGCTGCTCGTCGTTGCTCGGTTGTTCTCTCCGGGTACTCCGGCAGTAGTAGTGTATGTTCCCCTTCACCCCCAGGTTGGGGACCTCGGTGGGGGACCTCGGAAGTGACGTCATGTCACGTGACGTAGTGGCGCCATGTTGTGTTGTCATGGTAACCCGAGGGAGCGGCCATGTTATGACGTCATCTCCATAGTGATACGTGGTGTAAGTGCGCATGCGCAGCGCGTGTTGTTAAGGTGATACGTGTTTCCGTCGTCCATTTTGTATACTGGAGGCCGCCATCTTGGTTTCTATGGTAGCACGTGGTTGCTATGTTACCCAATTTTTCTGCAATAGGACGGGGTATGTTCGGAGGGTATGTTCCTTTGTAGAAGAGTATTTTCCCGATTCGTAGAATTACCACAAACAACCCGACAATCCCTCCAAATCACCAAAATCTATCCCAACTTTTATTATTTCGAATTCTTTCAGAATTCTCTGCTTCTATCTATATATGCAATAGTTTTCCTCTACCTAGCCATGTTCCTTTGTTCTGGAGTATACTCCAGTAGCGTAGAAGAGCCTATTAGTTGGAACAGCTGTACTTATTATTACTATAATTAGCTATTCTGGTCTATTCTTGTTAGTTCTGACCCTATTCGAAGTACTCTTGTTGTTTCATATATCTAGATCATTTATAACCAATCGGATTGCTTGATTTCCCATAATCTGTATGCAGAGTTATCTCCCCTTATTACAACGAAGTCGTATCCGATTTTCATCACCTCTATATCCAATGGCCATATCCAATGGAATCCAATTTTTGGGGATACACCCGTGGCTATGGAATCCCTTTTTTGTCGTATGAGGCCATGAGGGCTATGTAAAAGCCCTCAATGAGTCCTCATTTATTATGCCTCATAGCCTCATTGAATTTTGAGGTTATGAGGACCATTAAAAATCCCTCAATGAGGTATAATTTACTACGACTCGTAGCCTCATTTCAGTATTTGAGGATACCTATGGCCTGGTATTGTATTATTTGAGGATACCTAGCGAGGATACCCATCGAGGATACCTTTTATAGGATACTTATCTGAGGATACTATATAGGCTGTGCATATCCCTTTAGGTCTCTTGCTGGCCCTTAGTACTATTAATCCACCTGGTGCTTCATGTTATCCTATGACTGGTATAGGTAGTATGCAATGCTAGGCATAGGGGTATTGTGGGTAGGGGTACTGCCTGGTAGTTTAGAACGGTACTATAGTATGGGCGGTATATACACCCATAAGCCCCTGTTAGTGTTTGGTACTATTAACCAACCGATTGCTTTGTTTTATTATATGGCTGGTATATGTAGTACGTTATGGTAGACCTAGTGATTTTGTGGGGGTGGGGGTAATGCTTGGTAGTTTAGAACGGTAGTATAGCATAGGCTGTACATATCCCTGTAGGTCCCTTGCTGGATCTTGGTACTACTGATCCACCAGGTGCTTCATATTATTGAGCGGTATTCTTGGGTGGGGTCAATGTCTGGTAATACAGAACGGCAGCAGAGTATGGTTGGTATATTCCCCTGTAGGTTCCATCCTAACCGTTGATAGTATTAACCTACCAAATGCTTTGTATCATCCTGTTACTGGTAAGATGGTACGTAATAGCAGTAGTACTGACCCTATTCCAAGAACACTTGTTGTTTCATTTATCTAGATCATTTATATAAATTATAACTAACCATTGATTTCCCATAATCTGTATGCAGAGTTATCTCCCTTGTGTATAATAAAAGCCTACATCCAATGGCCATATTCCCAGGCACCCCAATTTCGGCACCCCTTTTTAGAAATCCCATTTGGAGAATCCCTTTTTTCTGAAATGAGGATAAGAGTCGTAGTAAAAATCCCTCAATGAGGGATTTTTAATACGACTCTTATCCTCATTTGACAAAAAAGGGATTCCACAAATGGGATTCCTAAAAAAGGGGTGCCGAAATTGGGATGCCTTCTGGAGAATCCCTTTTTTCTGAAATGAGGATAAGAGTCGTAGTAAAAATCCCTCAATGAGGTCTAATTTACTACGACTCTTATCCTCATTTCAGAAAAAAGGGATTCTCCAGAAAGCACCCCAATTTCGGCACCCCTTTTTTAGGAATCCCATTTGTGGAATCCCTTTTTGTCAAATGAGGATAAAAGTCGTATTAAAAATCCCTCATTGAGGGATTTTTACTACGACTCTTATCCTCATTTCAGAAGAAAGGGATTTTCCAAATGGGATTCCTAAAAAGGGGTGCCGAAATTGGGGTGCCTGGGAATATAGCCATTGGATATAGGCTTTTATTATACACAAGGGAGATAACTCTGCATACAGATTATGGGGAATCAATGGTTGGTTATAATTTATATAAATGATCTAGATAAATGAAACAACAAGAGTACTTGGAATAGGGTCAGAACTACTGCTATTACGTACCATCTTACCAGTAACAGGATGATACAAAGCATTTGGTAGGTTAATACTATCAACGGTTAGGATGGACCTGCAGGGGAATATACCAACCATACTCTGTTGCCGTTCTGTATTACCAGGCATTGACCCCACCCCAGAATACCGCTCAATAATATGAAGCACCTGGTGGATCAGTAGTACCAAGGTCCAGCAAGGGACCTATAGGGATATGTACAGCCTATGATATACTACCGTTCTAAACTACCAAGCATTACCCCCACCCCCACAAAATCACTAGGTCTACCATAACGTACTACATATACCAGCCATATAATAAAACAAAGCAATCGGTTGGTTAATAGTACCAAGCACTAACAGGGGCCTATAGGTGTATATACCGCCCATACTATAGTACCGTTCTAAACTACCAGGCAGTACCCCTACCCACAATACCCCTATGCCTAGCACCACATACTACCTATACCAGTCATAGGATAACATGAAGCACCAGGTGGATTAATAGTACTAAGGGCCAGCAAGAGACCTACGGGGATATGTACAGCCTATATAGTATCCTCAGATAAGTATCCTATAAAAGGTATCCTCGATAGGTATCCTCGATAGGTATCCTCAAATAATACAATACCAGGCCATAGGTATCCTCAAATACTGAAATGAGGCTACGAGTCGTAGTAAATTATACCTCATTGAGGGATTTTTAATGGTCCTCATAACCTCAAAATTCAATGAGGCTATGAGGCATAATAAATGAGGACTCACTGAGGGCTTTTACATAGCCCTCATGGCCTCATACGACAAAACAGGGATTCCATAGCCACGGGTGTTTCCCCAAAAATTGGATTCCATTGGATATGGCCATTGGATACAGAGGTGATGAAAATCGGATACGACTTCGTTGTAATAGATGGAGATAACTCTGCATACAGATTATGGGAAATCAAGCAATCTGATTGGTTATAAATGATCTAGATATATGAAACAACAAGAGTACTTCGAATAGGGTCAGAACTAACAAGAATAGACCAGAATAGCTAATTATAGTAATAATAAGTAAAGCTGTTCCAACTAATAGGCTCTTCTACGCTACTGGAGTATACTCCAGAACAAAGAAACATGGCTCGGTAGAGGAAAACTATTGCACATATAGATAGAAGCAGAGAATTCTGAAAGAATTCGAAATAGTAAAAGTTGGGATAGATTTTGGTGATTTGGAGGGATTGTCGGGTTGTTTGTGGTAATTCTACGAATCGGAAAAATACTCTTCTACAAAGGAACATACCCTCCGAACATACCCCGTCCTATTGCAGAAAAATGGGTAACATAGCAACCACGTGCTACCATAGAAACCAAGATGGCGGCCTCCAGTATACAAAATGGACGACGGAAACACGTATCACCTTGACAACACGCGCTGCTCATGCGCACTCACACCACGTATCACTATGGAGATGACGTCACAGCATGGCCGCTCCCTCGGGTTACCATGACAACACAACATGGCGCCACTACGTTACGTGACATGACGTCACTTCCGAGGTCCCGCACCGAGGTCCCCCAACCTGGGGGTGAAGGGGAACATACACTACTACTTCCGGCTTCCTCCACCCGTAAAACTGTCACGGTCGTGATTAGCCATTGTGCATAAATATGTGACCTTAAACATCAATAAATAAATAAATAAATTTAATAGATTTCAAATTGTTTTTATACTTTTAAACTAGATTTTTTCTTCGTGTTTATTCAACGGGTTGATTTTACACATTATTCTAGAAACCACTTGCATCATTTTTATCACCACTGTTCTCATTATTTATTTATTCCTCATTTTCTCCTGATTTTAATGATTTGTTTTTTATTTCATAGGAGATAATGGCCCATTTTACAATCCATATAGCCATGATATATCCTTAGAGTTGATCATGTGGCATTAACCTTTTACCCAACGAATTGGCCGTATCCGCCCGCGTAATATCTAAATTCAGTAGTTGAAAAAATATTATTTTTCAACAAAACCATATCATGTGACCCCTCGTTGGAACGAGCTCGCCGAGCTCGTTCCAACGAGGGGTCACATGATATGGTTTTGTTGAAATTTTTTGAAAAATTTGAAAAAAATTATATTTAAAATAATAAATTGTGATATCGTCTGCGTTGGGTAAAGGGTTAAACACCAAAAAATAAATAAATAATCTCTATAACAAGTGGATTAGCCTAATGTCGACGTAAAACGTTGCAATTCACATTGCATCTTAAAGGTGGAGTCATCTGATGACTCACATCCGACAACAACTTTAGTAGTCCCATCGGTGACACATGACGCGTGATGCGATTAATGGGGTTTTTAGTAGGTCTACAGCCTGGTAACATTGCAAAATAGGCACTTTCTTTGGGTAAAAATAACTAAAATAATGAAATACGTTTCAATTGCCGTGGAAAAAATGTACATTGTCAACATATTCTTCTTTTTTCCCAGATATCAAACTTTATTCTTGGTGAATTGAAAATTGTCACAGAAATTTGTATTTGTTGTTCATTGATCTATTTTATAACTATACCCCCCCCCCCCCTCCACACACACACACACACACAACCAACACCCCTTCTCTCTTCAAAATGGCAGGTGATGGGAAACGCTATTGATGACCAGTGAGTGGTCAAAAAATACCGTTGTACAGATATCTGTAAATGGTACGTTATACGAAGAGGAAACCATGAATACCAAATTAATATCGGGCCCTTCCTCAGACCTCCCAAGCACTCTTGGTCCATCGAAATTCTGGTCGCTTTCAAATGTTACCATCTACTTCAAAATTACAGTTCTTTTGTGGAAAACTCTTTCAGAGTTTCCATAGAAAAATGGGTTTACTAAACAATTGTTTTCATCTCATTCTTGAACAAATTAATGAAATGTTTATCCAAATTTACATGAAAATAGTCTTCAAGATCATTATAATGTAAATTTATAGAAATAAAATGTCTTCGTATAAGAAATTTCGATATATCTTCTTTTTGAAGAAAGTTATTTTTCACAAGTATTTACGCACAATATGAGGATTTCTGCAATTTTAACTTTTTCAGTTGGATTCCACTTTTTTTTGTCCCCGATTATGCGTGTCGCGATATTGTCTTATGTTTTGCAACAGACAATAGGAGGTTTCTGTCGTGCTCCCTTTCAGCAATCGGAACACGAACTTAGTTTTCATATCTGCACACTTTATGTATTTTTTATTAACCTTTTCAGGATGCTTAACAATTACTTGGTGTGGAGGTTAGCTGTAAGCTTCGTGCAGGACTTATCATGGGAGTACATTCACGCAAATAGAGAATTTTACGTCGACCAAACTGGTAACGCGCAGTTTCTGGGAACTTGGAAATACTGTTTTAACTATGTTAGTGCCTGGATGAGTGAAGCTCTGGGTGCTCTTTTCATTAAAGATCATTTTGCAGATCAGAACAAGCCAAAGGTAAAGATACAAAATATTATAACAATAACATGATTTTGGAGGGTGTTACGCTCGGCAAGAAGAGGTAGGCGTCTGTTACACGATGAGAGGTCCGAGTTTGCGAGTTCGCTCAACGTTCACAAATGGAACGAAGTTGTTTATCAACATCATTTATTTTTCAAACACATCAAAGAATATTCTTCAAAAAGTGATGACCGTTTGCGATGCGTCAGAAAATTGAAAAACATCGGCAATTGTGTTGTTATTGAGCATTTTAGCAACATCTGCCCCCGCCCTCTCCACATAAGATGGCGTCGGTTGAGACATTGTTCTATATATGACCAATAAGCAGTCAAAGTTGTATAGATAGATATCAGTGGAACTCAACGCGTGTTTAAATGATCGTAGGCAATAGTCTTCATAAGTTGATCTGTGTCCGGAAGGTGAACACTCACTACAGCGAAACGGATTCTCTATATCTCCCGAAATCTCTAGCGACAAGGGTTGACCAGATATCCTTAGATAAGTATCCCCGAAAAGGTATCCCACGAAAGGTAACCCCCAGTAGGTATCCTGCAATAATACATTATAATGGCACAGGTATCCTCAACTATACGTATGCGCCAATGTGCTGTTTGTGTTGTGCACATATTGTTCATCACCACACAAGCACATATCGGCACATCAAGAATGTGCCGATGTGCTGCATGTGGCATGTATACATTATGGCATACTGTGTACTAGCACGCAAATGCATTCCACCAACTTCCTTATTCTAGTATCGGACTATACTTCTAGAATCCTCTTTCCATGTTTTGTGTTCATGTGCTGCATGTGTTAGGCGCACACTGTGCATTGGAAGCTGATCATGGGATAGATGGGTGATGGTGACTATGGATAAGTCAGTAGTAGTGACGTTGGAGGTATAAAGGCTTTGGGTGATCTAGAAGCCACTGGCCGAACAGGTGTTGGGAGCCATAACAATCCTCCGATAAATATCCTCCAATACGTATTCTCTAAAAAATATCCTCACACAATAACCTCAAAACAGTATCTTCCAAAAGCTATCCCCAAAGGGTACCCTCAAATAGTACATCGACCTGTCATTGGTATCATCAAATACTCAGATGAGCATACGAGTCGGACATATCTGGGAAGTCATAACCTAGGAAAACAGGTCAAGAAAAGAATAAGGACAGGTATAAGCAGAAACCGGGGATTATGAAAGAATAAAATCATTTTAGGTGATTTTGGTCGTTTTCAGTCTTGTCGGGTGATTTGTGATAATTCTAGGAAGTAGCTAGGGATTTTGGAAACATTCGAACCAGCAAAAGTACTCCTATTCAATTGAACACACCTACACTATATTAGAAGCCTTTCGGGCTCATCGTAACAACGTGTCATCAAATTTGGAATCAACTGGTGAGGATTCCAAAAGTTTGGAGATGTTGTCGGGTCAATTTGGGCAATTAGATATATTTCCGTTCAATCGAGCACGCCCTCCGAACACGCCTGCCCTATTAGAGGCTTTGGGTCAGATAGTAACCACATACAATGATAGAAACCAAGATGGCGTTCATCAGTATACAAAATTGACGGCACCCTAACAGCACACACTGAACATGCGCACTGACACCACGTATCACTATGGTAGTGACATCACAACATGGCCGGTCATGCAGGCTACCAATCTGACGTAAATAGGTCACGTGACTATGACGTTACGTATGGGACCCTGCAACCTAGGTATGAACACCTCATTACATACTACTCAGGTGGTTCATAATTAGGCAGATTACATTGTACTTTTATACTCATATTCATTATCTTACTTGATACATTTCTTTAGAAGAAAATTCGCAATAAAATGGCTAGCATCCTCTCCACCTATCTCACCAAATATTTCGTCTCTGAACTGTGAAGCTGCTTATAAGTTACAAAGCGAAAATAACACGCAAACGAAAATATTGCTGTAAAGGGGCAACAATTCATATATTAGATAGTACTGCTATATTCTTATTTTATTATTTCCTTTCGCATCCTAATTATGACCTTTCCACAATTTATAAAAAAAATCATCGTTATAAATTAGATCGTACATAAACTCATTTATTTATTGTTACGAACTTACGAGTATGCACTGTTATGAAGTTTTTCGAATTCACCATAATAAATGAAAGACTTCAAATACATCTTTTTTGTACTTGGACAATATAAAATTTCCACTTAAAAACATCCCTATCATACACATTTTGTATAAAATCTCAAAATAAAAAGGTTAAATAGTCATTTTAAATGAATTCATGTGGTTGCGTTTCGGCTTGCTGAGATGGCCATTTTCGACTTTGGCATCGTTGGGATTCTCCGTGTTGAGAATAAACCACTATTGTAGGACTGTTTGTGTACTGTTGTTGATGTTCTGAGAAGGAGCGTATTTTCCTTCCGTATATCGACTGTGGCACATTATGATTTTACTTTGTGCCCGATGATGTAAAGTTGATAGTACCGTTCATCATACATCAAGAAGGATGAAGAAACTACAATTACCAGTTAGGATATAATGGCATTGCCTGTGGGTTTGGCTGGCTAATTTGCTAAGAAATTGCCGCGCCGCTTATATGATTACCGAACATGCCAGTAATTGCCCAGGTATTGGAATTTAACCCTTTATCCAACGTAACGACCAAAACCAGCCAGCGCTATTCTCAAAAATCGGCAATTGATTTTCATTATTTTTTTAATTTTTTGTCTCGAAAACATAGGTTATGACCCCTTAATCGAACGAGCTCGTTCCAATGAGGGGTCATAACCTATGTTTTTGAGACAAAAAATAAAAAAAATTAGTTATTCAAGAATTTTTTTTGCACGTGTCGTCTGCTTTTCATGGTAGGAAAAGGGTTAAAAGAACTCGTAATGCGAAGCATCCTTTGTGATGTTATGATATGTTATTCTGGCAGGCCGAAGAAGTCGTTAGATACACGAAGAATGCGTTACTCAAGAACTTAGCTACAACACCATGGTTTGATGATAAAACGAGACAGTTAGCAATAGCCAAGGTAAGACATATACAAATTCATTAGCCCTATACAATAAAGGGTATTATTCATGCTATATGAAAGTTAGTTCCCCTATTTTGCAACAACAATATACTTTATTCAGATTACCTATAATTGTACTTCGGATTTGCACAGCTTAACCGAGAGAATAGTCCCCTCCCCCGCTTCCGAAGAGATGTTCTATCCAAAACGAAAATACTTGAGACGTGGTCACGTACTAACTAACATATTTAATCTGTTGGCTAAATTAACTGGCATATCCGGTCCAGGTTATCAAAAACATTGTCATTCAAATTTCATTACCGGTACTTTTTCCCACATTTTTTCTCAAAAACATAGATTTGACACTTAATTGATTACTAGGGTTCCAAGTGGGACACACCCTGCAATATCCAGAGGAGTGACACTTCAGAGACAACTCTTCCAGTTGGGAAGTGGGGCGGGGATAAAATCTCCAAACCTTACACCTTGTTATATAACTAATTTACACCTTTTACAGTTCTTATCAAAATGCCTGACTTACATTTTTCCATTGTTTTTTTTTTTTTAAATAATTCAGTGAGGAGTTGTTCATATTATATGTCATTGTGGCGAATTGATGGTAATACGGTCAGCAGTGGAACATGGGGGAGCGTTGAGGTTGGACATAAGATCCGAGCTGAAAACCTCAGGCCATGTTACCGTCAATTTATCACAATAACATACATACACACATATACATATACATATATGTTCCAGTAAGATCCTACCCATATCCCCAAACCCACATCCCGAAATAAACAGGGCATCTTTTAACGATAACAGGTTTAAAAAATAAACCTCTCGTGTATCCCACTACGTCGCTTGAAAAATAATCAATAAATAATGAAGGTCGAAGTCAGTCCATCTCAGTTCAAATCGTAAACCGATTTGTAATTTAAACATCTATTTATTCAGAATATAGTCTGCTGTACGCATGTGTGAAAAATCTAGAAAAATAAGCGGTTTGCAAGTCACTCCGTTGATGAAATAATTACGAGACGGGCAACGCATTTTCAAATATTTCTCGTGGTGACGTCAGACGGTAACATACGCTACTAGACCGTAAACATAGAAGAAACTACGCGAGCTTTCATCGAATCAGAGGGTAAGAATTTTAGTCTTACAAGGACATTATAAGTTACTGTGATGAATTGGCGGTAACATAGACTGAGGTTTGCGGCACGGAGTTTATGTTCAACCGATCGCGGAGTGTCGACGTTGAACATACACCCAAACCGCAATCCCCAGATCATGTTACTGTCAATTCATCACATTAACGTTTTTGTTCCAATAAAACCCTACCCACAGCCAAAAACTGCATCGTGAAATTAACGATAACAAGTTTAGTAAATAAACACCCCGTGTAACCCCCACGACGTCACTGGACAAGTAATCAATCATTCAGATAAAGGTCGAGGTCACTTCATCTCTGTTCAAATCACTGGTTTTCATTCGGAACACCATCTGCTGTACGTGTGGAAAATATAGAAAACGAAAGTTATCGCAACACAACCAGCATTATTTCAGGTATCACGGAACTAAATATTTTCCCATAGGCGACCATTATAACGTTCAGGCAAATATAAATATGATCGCATCACTTTAATTTTGGCATTCAAATATCTTTGTCAAGTATAGCCATTCAGACAACTTTTTCTGACCTCAAACAGGAGGTCATGCAGCAAATAAGAGAGACAAATTGACAGCAAGAGAAGTACCGGTCACGTGCACATATTTTTCAGGGAATTCCCTACAAAAAAATACACAAAATGTAAATTGTATTTTTTAGGTCCAAAAGTCATCAAATCACCCTCTTTTTTATCTGGAATATTCATCAATAATGCAAGATGTCAATAGAATGCTTCAAACGTTTATTGAAACAATTTATTTTCCCAAGTCTGATTATTTTTAGAGATTGCATCACTTCCGGTGCAACATTTCAGGGCGGGTATTTCTAATTCAAATATTTAGTTCAGTGATATCTTCAAATATTTCGCGTGATGACGTCAAACGGCAGCATATTCTGCTGGAGTCGTACACAGAGAAAAAACTGCGCGAGATCTCAGTACCAGAGGGCGAGAATTTTAATCTTATTGGAACATGTTTAGATGTTGTTTAATTTATTATTACAGCTGACAGCAATGAAAGATAAAATGGGCTATCCTGATTACATGAACGACGAAAGTAAAGTTGACGAAATCTACCAATATGTAAGTGAATTGGAGTTTTTCCTGATAAATACATTGATTCCCACTGTCTCTAGATTAAGAATGTAGTTGATAAGACTATGAATTTTGGGTCATATTTCTCGACCACTTCTGAGTACCCGACTCTACTTGAAGACAAGCGAATACTTGTGCCGATAACAGGGAATGACTTTCATATTCAAAGTTTCAAATGCAATGAAAGTGTCATCGGCATTGCAATACTCATTTTTGACGGAAAGCGATTTGCACTGTTTTTCTTTCTAATTTTTATAAGTCTTTTTTATATTCATCGATTTATAAATGCTCCTTAACCCTCTTCACTCTGATGCCCAAATAATGACATTTCAAACAACTTTTTTTTTCAAAACGCAACTATAATTTTAACCAATTTAAAATTATTTAACAGAGTTCAATGAGCTCTGTCAGGCAAGATTTAATTTGTTAAATTCCAAATTGCATTATGAGAAAAAAATCAGTGTCCAGAGGGTTAAACCTTTTACCCAACATAATGGCTGGACATAGGCTATTGGGGTTTAACGACACTTTCGACAGCCAGGGTCGGACAGTTTTACGGGTGGAGGAAGCCGGAGTACCCGGAGAGAACCACTGAGCAACTGCGAGCAAATGTAAGGCTTCCAAACATACTAACTCCACACAAACAGGGTTAGCATTGGTTGAAGACAAGTACACCATCGGCGTACAGTACGCCTTAGGACACAACGCCACAGTGCCCCCCCCCCCCCCCCCCACGTGGGCAATGGGGGTGACGTGTCTTGTCCAAGGACACAACGCAGTTGCCGCAGCTGGGATATTCGAAGCGAGGACTTCTCGGCTTGCAGGCTGCACCTCCACCTACTGAGCCACCGCGCCCCCGGACGTAGGCTGCGTTATTTTCATTAATCGCCATTCAAATTTTATTATTTTTTTAATTTTTGTCTCCAAAACAAGATTTATTATCGTCCTTTAGAATGAGCTTGTTCCACTAAGGCAATCATGCATGTTTGCTACAACAAATGACAATGTCGTTTCTAGTCGTATTAGTTAAGGGTTTAGCAAGACAGCATAGTTTGTTTGTTTGTTTGTTTGTTTGTTCGTTTGTTGGGGTTTAACGACACTTTTAATAACCAGGGGCCTTGTAGAGGTGGAGAACGCTGGAGTACCCGGGGAGAACCATTGAGCAGCGGTGAGCAACTATCAGACTCTCCAACTTACTAAGCAGTTAGCATTTCTTTAATGCAAATGTTCCATCGACGTGCAGCTATGGCCACCCCGCGTGGGCAATTGTGATTAAGTGTATGACCCAAGAACAAATGTTATTAACACTCTTCGACCTTTCGGTTTAAAGTACAATACTCTGACCACTGATTCAGCACATTCCCAACAAGACCACATTAATTTTATTTTTTATGTCTGGCTTGTTGAACATCAACACCAGTCAGGCGCGTAGCCAGAATACTATAATGTGGTGCCCTTGCCATTTTTTTGATGGGGGGGGGGGGGGCATGATATTCGGAAGGTCAATGGGAGGGGGGAAGGGAGGCTTCCATAGTCTTACTAGAACCTCCGATCATTACCTCTCCTCCTAACCTCCTTCAGGGAAATAGGAGAGGGGTAACGGCCGGAGGGTCCTAGTTAGGATTAGGCCTCCCACAAGAAGATTTTACAAAATTCAGTACTCTAGCCCTATATTGAAGACAATTTTGGATTCTATGTAATGTGAAACTTGCATTGAGCCAATGTTTGGGGGGGGGGGGGGGGTGGGAAGCGGTTCAGCGAAAATTCTAGAAGAGAAAGCCCCCTCTCCGTTCCCCGTGACTACGCTACTGACACCCGTAAACCGATAAAGGCGAACTTTTAAACGATTGTTTTGAGAGAATTACATGATAAACAGTGTATCAAGTCACAACACGGACTCGAATTTTCTATAAACGTAATAGAAGACGATATCATCAAATGGACTAACACGCACAATGTAAAAAACAACCAATGGGACGGGGTTTAGCGTTTGATGCTGCAGGGACAGTGCACTAGAGAAGTTAGTTTCAATAGAAGTGTTTGCTGAAGTCATGATTAACCACTGTTCAATAGATTAGGTTTGAACCTCGCGGAGGCAGAACCTCCAATGGCTTTTCCGGTTGGCATAAGGTGCCCCTAATGGCAAACTCAATCAATATGGCCTACAGATTGCAGGTCCCCCTTAATTGGATAGACAACGTCAAAGAGATTCTGAGGGATGATCATGGGCACCTTTTGCTGACCCGACAAAGTGACTGTGAGAATTGTGGGCAAACAACCTGTTTTGTTTTATAAAATCATTATTTAGATAAGTTTATGTTGCACATATGCACATTGATTTAATATAACTAAAACAGTCAACGAAACAGAACAAAAATCCATCTGTGCAAAAAAATAGAATGGAAAGAAGAGGAAACCACATTCGCAAGTAGTATGTGATGTGGTTTTCACCCCTACCATTGCCGGACCTCGCCCCGGATCTCGGAAGTGACGTCATGTCACGTGACCCAGTGGCGCCATGTTTGGTTGTCATGGTAACCTGCGTGAGAGGCCATGTTGTGACGTCATTACCATAGTGATACGTGGTTTTAGTGTGGATTTGCAGCGCGTTTTGTTAGGGTGTTTTCATCGTCCATTTTGTATACTGGAGGACGCCATCTTGGTTTCTATAGTAACACGTATCTACAACCTATGTTATGACTTCTCCGATCGCCTTATAAGGTATTCCGATTTCCCTAGATAAGTTTATGCGATGTGTACACAACACAGGTAGCACACAGGCACATCTCGGATGTGACGACATGTGCATGTGTGCTAATGCCTAATGTGTGCACAAGTCATAGGCACATATAGGTATTTGAGGATACCTATTGACCCGTCTCCTATACATCCAGCTCCTGTAATAATAATAATAATAATAATAATAATAATAATAATAATAATAATAATAATAACGATGCAATATTAACGTCTAGACTCCACCGCAGTGCTCTCTGACTTACATTATTACCCCGTATCATTGGCGAATACACCCTTTGATCACTCCATGACATTCTATACAGCTCCAAGCTCATATATGACTCCTAGCTCCTATACAGGTAGTCTTACCGACGGCTTCCATCTTGTCGCCAATTATCTGTCCTATGATTTGCCTCTACTGTAGTCATGCAATATTGTATAGTCTTCTACCACCCTTGCAGTCTTGTGCCATTAATACCTTGTTCCATTCCTGTTGACTTGTAGCACTATTACAAACTTAGTAGCTACCCCCATTTTGTCTTGACCTCTGCCTTTTGGTCAAATCTTGGCTCAGTCAGATCACCCCATTTATCTAAGCCTCAATCTATAAAATATCTAGACCTAGTGACTGGAACTAGTGAACGTGATCGTTCCGATATGTGCTTATGTGTTATTACACGTTGTGACACAATGTGTTCACATTACAGATAGAACATAGGATGTGCTGATATGTGCTTGTGAGGTTATGCACAATGGGACACATTGTGCACTAGCACATAGGTACATGCGGTGAAAAAGGGATTCTAGAAGTATAGTCGGATAGTAGAAAGGGATTCCACGGAACGTGGGTCTGGTAATTGATGGAATGTGCATGCATGCTGGTACACATTGTGTCACAATGTGTACACATTACAGGTAGCACATAGGATGTGCCGATATGTGCTTATGCGATAATGCTCAATGTGCGCACAACACATAGGCCCATACGGGTATTTGAGGATACCTGTGGTATTGTACTACTGGACTATTGGTGGATTCTTGTCATACAGGTTTTTACATCCGGTACTTCTTTGTTCATAAAAAACATTAACAAGATAAAATATTACATTCATTTTTATTCTATAAGTATACAATTCAATTGCTCAAGGCATCTTTTTCGTCTTTGTAGTACTTCTTCTGTCTTTTCTCATGGGATAACAATCTTATGGTCTCTAACGGAGCTTCTTCCCATCGTTTGACTCTGCTGAACGCTGGTTGCTAGATTTCTTGTCTGGCATCTTTCTTCTTTTTGGGTCCCTCTTTATTGTTTTCGGGCTGTTTTGTAGTGGTAAGTTCGTTCTTGTTTTGATCTTCTTCAGTCTTCTTTGATTCGTTCTTAATGGGTTCTGGCATCGTTTTCTTGACCTCACGCAGTTTCGTAACATCATTCTTGTTTTAGCCCATCCTTAAATCTTTATTTCATTCTTTATGGGAGCTGGCATCGTTTTCCTGTCCTCATGTAGTTTTGTAACATCATTCTTGTTTTGGCCCATCCTTGAATCTTCATTCTTCAGTGCATTCTTTATGGGAGCCGGCATCGTTTTCTTATCTTGAAGCGGCTTCGTAACATAATTCTCAGTTTGAGTAGAAAAATCGGTCAGTTCTTTCAGAGTTGTCTTCGTTCTCTTGGTTGTAATGGCAAATTTGTTGGTTAATGGTCGGTCATAAAGTTGTTTCTTTCCACCAGCACCTATGTCTAGATTTCTTCTCTTGGCTCCATCTACCACATGATTCACTTGGGCCAGTTCGTGGGAGGTCAGCTTTAATCCGGCATCATTCTTGAGGATATGCGTGTGTAAGTCATCTTTGAATCTGAACACAGTTGTTGATACAGATATCTTTACTCTTCGACTTTAAACTGAAATGAGCTTATTTTCAAACCAACACTCCTTTTATACTTTTTTCTCTAGTCTTCTTCTTTGTCACCTTCCACTTTGAATGAGTAGTTTGCCATAAATGTCGAACAGAAATCTTCATTTTTCCAAGGAATTTTTCTGGTATTCTTTAAAGTTAAAGTCCTCTTCTACACGGCAGTTTTTTGAATTTCTTGTGTATTGGGTCCCTGCCAAGATTCCTAATGTACACCAATGAATCAATGTATTTCGCGCCAATGGCTTCTCGGACACTCTTTTGGAGTGCTCCATATGCTGCTTCAACTGCATCTTCTTTAACCATTCCATCCTCGATATACTTGTTCATGAGGTTGTCAAAATCTTTTTGGTATTCGTCATAGGCACTTTGGATTATATTTCCCATTACAGAATAGTCTTCTTTTTCTTATTATTCAATATCGTCAGATAGTTCCGACTCATCGGAATCCAAATCTGGTGAATAGTTTCTTGGTTCAGATTGCATTGCGTCCACTCTCTTCGAATGTCAGTTCACAAGTTACAATTTTGTTACGAGTACGCCGTTTTTATAGGATATCTGACAATATATAGACGATGGGTTTGAGTAACTTCCCTAAAAATCCTCCTTTCTGTTCGATCGCTCTTTTTCCGATAAGATAGTCTATCGTTTGATATCCTCCTAATCTGGTATTTAAATGTGATCAGCTGAGCTCTCTCAGATCTGGCTATTGGTACTGCCACCCCTTCAAGATATTCGAGGCACAATCACATATACATTCTATCAAATGATCATTAGCCCTCTTGATCACGTTCTTGGCTTCATGTCGGTCAACATGAGATAGGATTCGCAGTGTATCTGAATTTCTGTTTAGTCTTGTAGTGTTGTTCCAATTTTCTCATGGGACAGTTATCATCATCGTGTCTTTTATGTTTGAAGCTCCCAGAGAATTCTTTATCACAATATCTGCAACGATGAACTGCCATGTCCTTACTCTTTCATGGTCGAAGAACAAATCAGTATTTGGTGTCGCTACATCCCTTTTATACCTTTTTGGGGCTAGGACTCGTGTGATGAGTGGCGAGAGAAAATCACATTTCCGTAACATACTTATTACTATATCTAGTGATACATCATTGTTGGTAAGCAGCTTCAATACACGTTCGAGGTTTCGCAGGTAAGCAAATTCCATCAAATTCAGTGTTACTTATTTATTTATTTATTTATTTATTGGAGTTTAACGACACTCTCGACAGCCAGGGTCACCTCGTGTCGGAATCAAATTCAGTGGTATCCTATCTTCGAGGATGTTGGTAGCACATCTCCACAGGTAATCAAATCTTCATCAGCAGCTCGATGAACGGCATCGATTTCCTCCTTGTTAGTATTCCATAAAAATTCTAACAGTACTTTATTTGGTCAGTCATTGAGTCTTCTGTATCTCTCTGTGGATGGTCTGCTGTTCTGCTTGATAAGCGATGTTCTTCATTCCTCTTCCTATTGTGTGGTTGGATGAACCACTCTGTACAATATCTGTATTGGAACCGACTCTGGCGACAATGGTGTCTTCTGGCATTATCACATCTCGAAACTAACTTAGAATAGTATCTGCATCAAACTGGTAACATGTCTTCACTCGAAGATGGTCAGGACACAAACGAGCTTAAAGCCGAGCTAGCACCCTTTTTATACCTTTCCCAACAAAAGAACCCGGATGTACAAACCGGTATGACAAGAATCCACCAATAGTCCAGTAGTACAATAGCATAGATATCCTCAAATACCCGTACTTGCCTATGTGATGTGCGCACATTGTGCATTATCACATAAGCACATATCGGCTCATCCTATGTTTTTATCTGTAATGTGTACACATTGTGACACAATGTGTACTAGCACGCAAGCGCATTCCATCAATCCCCAGACCCACGTTCCGTGGAATCCCTTTCTACTATCCGACTATACTTCTAGAATCCCTTTTTCATCGCATGTACCTATGTACTAGTGCACAATGTGTCCCATTGTGCATAACCTCACAAGCACATATCAGCACATCCTATGTTCTCTCTGTAATGTGAACACGTTGTGACACAACGTGTAATAACACATAGCATATATCAGAACGACCATGTTCACTAGGTCTAGTCACTAGGTCTAGACAAAGTGCAGATTGAAACTTAGATAAATGGAGTGATATGATTGAGCCAAGATTTGACCAAAAGGCAGATGTCGAGACAAACTCGGAGGTAGCTACTAAGCTTGTAGTATGCTACGAGTCAATAGGAATGTAACAAGGTTGTAATGGCACAAGGCTTCAAGGATGGTAGAAGACTATACAGTACTGAATGACTACAAAAGAGGCAAATCACAGGACAGATAGTTGGAGACAAGATGGAAACCGTCGGTAAGACTACCAGTATAGGAGCTAGGAGCCACATAGGTGCTAGGAGCTATATGGGAGCTGCATAGGGGCCCGGGTATAGGTATCCTCAAATACCTATATGTGCCTATGTGATGTGCGCACATTGTGCATTAGCACACAAACACATATCCAAGATGTGCCTATGTGCTACCTGTGTTGTGTACACATCATATAAACACATCTAGGAAGGTCGGAATACTTTATAAGGAGATCGGAGAAGTCATAACATAGCTTGTAAATGCATAGACAGAAGCAACGGATTTAATGGGAAATCTTAGCCAAATAAAACAACTATCGGGTTGTTTGTGGTAATTCTACGAAGTAAACGAACCAAAAAAAGTACTTTTATGAAATCGAGCTTACCCCAGGAGCCCTCTCGGTCCTATAGTGCTACATGCTATTCTTATATGCCCAAAATGGGGCTTCGCCAAATTCGTTTCGGTGATTTGGGGGGGGGGGGATTGTTTGTGGTAATTATATTCAATCTTGTACAAAGGAACATACCCTCCTAACATACCTCTGTCCTATTGTAAGCGTTTGGGTAAAATAGCAACTACGTGCTACTATAGAGACCAAGATGGCGGCCTACACTATACAAAATGGACGATGGAAACACATATCACCCTAACAACACGCGCTGCGTATGCGCACTAAGACCACGTATGACTATGGTAATGATGTTACCCTGACAACTAAATATGGCGCCACTGGGTCACGTGAAATGACTTCACTTCCAAGGTCCAGGGGGAGGTCCGGCAACCTAGGTGCGAAAACTACATCACATACTACTTTCGTAGGACACAGTATGACGCGACACCGTTTTCCAGACTTTTCAAAGGTTCTGTAAATCTTGACAACATTATTTGGCCATAACCAGGTTACCACATTCACATCTAGCCATCACTTCATTGATGATTGAATGTTTGTACAAATCCGTTTACAGTAATATGATTGCAGAAGTGGACAGAAAATTTTGACCACATCAAGGCGATGTCAAGATCCCGTTGGAATTCTCTACTCACATTATTCTCCACAACTCTGTAGAAACTTATCCGTCGTAAAACAAATGTGACAACCAATAAATATTAGATTCTATTTTTGTTTGTTTTCCTTCCTCCAGACTTGAATTCTCAATATCGTTTTCAATAAATATCGACCTATTCAGTGGTATAAGCGTGTCGCGAACGGACAGGGTTCTGATCGAGAAGCGGACCACTTTTGGTGGAGAACTACAGAAAGAAATGTGATCACAAGATTTTACTCTGCCAAGGGCTGTCACTGGAAAAACTGTTCGAGGGCGAGAGGTTACTTCATGCGCCCATAGCTATTGTTCTATTGAAACATATCAATCTTTTTCAAATAATATTGAGGGCTGCGGAAGGGGATGCGATAACATGGACCATAACTCTAGTTATTTCATGCATATCACCCAAACATAATGTCAACGTGTAACACGTTCGATCAAAATCTACCAGGAACTCCAAGAGGAGGCAAGTGACAGGTCTGTGGGCCGATCAACAGACAGGCCGACCGAGAGCTACATTGTGTGACAAAAACATCGAAAAACATTCGGCAAATAAAAGCACATATACTGTAAAAACAATTCTGGACGTTTGGAGAGAAAGCTGACCCTGACCTTTATCTTTTTCTGACAATAACCCAAACTCTAGCCTTGCCCTAAACCTGAACTATTATATTTCCAACATCACCCTCAAATACAAACAACGTAAACATAGTCACACAATGTATGCTTTTAATCACATAATCTCATGTTGTACACACAAAATTATAACTCACACATTGTGACTAGTACCACTAGTTCAACCGATCACTCGAGGCGAGAAAACCCTCACAATACAGTCTTAATATGAGCAGAGAGGCAGACTGCTTAACACACGGTCAAGATCGTAATTTGTATATATCTTCCTATATTTCCGTCAGCGGGAAATGAAAAGCAACGATGAAAACAACATACCATCTTTGTAGGGCCCTTCAAATTTGGGTAGTAGACGGAAAAAAATGTTCGTCATTCTATAAAGACCCGAGGCTCACAGAGCATGGTAAATATCGTTATTACTTAGGGCATGAACATAACCGGATGTTGAATAGGACAGCACTTAAAAGACACACGCCTTTGGTGTGCCAACTTTGAGCGTTCCCCATACGCACTCCGACGCGTTTTCGACTGCCTGTTATCTTTAGCAAGGCAGACTGTGCACACCTGATATGCACTTGCCACAAATCTAGGATGAGTGTCATTGCGGAGAAAGCGGGTTTAAAAGAGGAAGATCATTATTCAAATGAAAACTACAACAGAAAGTCCGAATTTGCTATTTATTGTAACCTAAAGTATGACTATTTATACACATTACTGTCTTTCTCTTTATTGTCCTTCGATGACTCAAGTGCCAGGGGCAACACGCCCTTCGTTCCCACCAGCATGCATACCTCTGTGACAGCAGCATAGGCAGACAAGGGTGTCCAAACGTTGTTCCACATTGACAAAACTTGATGTACAATTAGCCTTCAACAATTTACTTCCAGTTGATTAAGCGCGCGAAAGAGCAAAACAATAAACTTCGAAACCCGAACCACGATGAACTGTAATTGGCATGTATTGAATACAAATGAGTTGCTCTGGGTCTCCTTACTTTTATGACACATGTGTAATAAACAAATATGCAATATGAAAACACTCTAAAATCAGTAGGATTAAAACTCAACCCGAGTCAACTGGGCTGAGTGAATATGAACACAACTGGGTTCATATTCACTCAATCCAGTTGATTTGGTTTAATTTTAACCCCACTGATTTCAGGGTGTACCTAATAGCGGGGGAGGAATTCGTCACATACAGGTGAATTGTGCACTTGGTGATACCTTCTTGAAATTTGGCACACTGTTAGTGTAGGCTATGAGGTTCTCAAAAACGATCGGCTACAAGTTGACACCGACCGGTGGCGACCAGTAGCGGCACAATCCAAAATGGCCGCCAGCGGCTGAAGGGAACCTCCTTTTCGACGGTCTACCGACTATACATCCGATTGTAAGGGCGCGAAAGTGAACTCTGATCCACGCACGTGTTGGAAACAGACGTGGGAGATGATGTAGAATAAAACGAGATTCTCTATACGGACGCATCAATTTCTTGGAACTTGAAAAGAGCGTTGTTTCTCCGGGATCAGCGTCATTCAGGCAAACCTGAATGACGCTGATCCCGGAGAAACAACGCTCTTTATATTATGAAGCAGTCTCTTTGCCATACAATCTCTTGTTTGGCGTAATTCCGCAAGCAATTCTGATTTGTCTGTCGAAATTAATTCGAGAACGCGATTGTTCACAAAAATCATTCACAGAATGAGTGAGAATCCTCTTCGTGTACGGACTAGTACTGACTGGGAACGTTGTTGCTTTTGCCAGCAAGACAGTTCCAAGAAATTGATGCGTCCGTATAGAGAATCTCGTTTTCATGACGCCTATAAAGCTATTGAGGAAGACATAACGCGCTTCCTAGATAATGGCGTTGAGCTTCCATATAATTTGACCATTGATTGTTTGATGAGAGAGAGTGATGAGTGTATGTCGATGTCACTGTTGACGAATAAGGCAATATATCATAAGACATGCCGTGACAGTATTCGGACTCACATCGTACAGCGCGTGCTACACAAGCGAGAGCGAAATGAGGCAGTGGCATCCTGCTCCACGCTGAGTCCTAAAAGAACACGGACAAGTTTTGAATCTGGCTGTGACAGGAAACTGCCCCAGTGTGTTTATTGTCACAAACGCGAAGGTGACAGCAGTGAGCCTATTTGCAGATCAATGTCTGATAACAATAAACTCAAAATTATGGCAAAGGAAGCCGAGAACTGGGTTGTTTTTTCTCGGGTCAATGCAGCATTTGATTCCGCTGCTAGTGATCTTTACTATCACAAAACCTGTTATTGTAAGCTTGCCAATGAAGCACGAGCGGCTAAATCTAAAAAGTCGAAGAACGCCGAACATTCCGCGTCAGGCCTGCCCTATGACCCTCTCGTTATGGCAGAGCTCATAACATTTGTTGAACACAACGATTCCGCGATGAAGCTTGTCGATCTCAAGAATCTGTACAGTCGGAGGTTGAAGCAAGTCGGTTCTGATTGGCTTAGTGAAGAAATACATTCCACTCGATTCAAAGAACATTTGTTGCAGAAATTGGGCGATGGCTGGGACGCCTTCACACAGGGTAGAGATGTGTTTATTTCAAGTAGGTTTCGAGTTGGCTCCTTGTTGTCCGAATCTTTAACTCGTATAGTGTCTGAGGAAGAGGCAAAAAAGATAGTTGATGTGGGTCTTCTTCTGCGTAAACACATACTCATATCTCAAGCTCCTTTCACGGGATCATTTTCATCTTATTGCTTGAGCGAGCCTGTACCCAACTCACTCCTGACTCTTCTTAGAGTTCTACTTGAGGGCACATGTAGTATACAGAACTTAGGCGATGATGAGACTGTTAATGCCAAGACTCGAGTGGCTTGTACTATTTCACAGATGTTGATCAGCAATTCAGCGAAACGCTCCGAACATGCACAAAATGTTCACCAGAGACGTGACAGAGAAACTCCAATGCCTCTTTATGTGGGTTTGAAGTTGCATGCCCATGATCGTATGAAAAATCTTATCAGAGATTTTCATCAAATGGGACTCTCTGTCTCTTATGATCGCGTAATGGATGTTCGCAGGAGTTTCGCGAGAGCTGTTTCACTGCGGTTCAAGAACGAAGGTGTTGTAGTCCCAGCTAACTGCAAACGTAATGTTTTCTCGATAGGAACCACTGATAACATTGATGTATCTGGTAGATCTGATATGCATGGTACGTCCATCACACTCATTGGTCAACTGAGCAGGGACAATGTGGGTACTGATCCCCCACCACTGAGTTTAGATGTTCCAGAAGACACACAAATTGAACTCCCAGACGACTATGCATTTGTTCCTTTCGTTGAAGACTTTGGTGGGGACATCAGGCTTGAATCTCCAGATGAATGTAATGTACGGCCCAATGAATATGCAGATTTGAACGTGGGAGAGAATGACTGGTTGTCTCATGTGTCACAGATCAGCAATAAAGGGAAGGTTGATGGCAGCTGGCAGCTTGATGAAGTCCCTGTGACCTTTTCAGGCTTCTTTTCAAAACATGAAGATCAAGACAATGTCAAACCTCGTGCAGTTATTGGGGTATTCCCTGTTTTCAGTGAGCAGAAAGCGGACTCACTCAGTATGCAGAAGCATGCTATGTATGTGGTCAGGGAAGCTACTGCTTTCGTAAACCCCGGCCAGATACCTGTCATTGAAGGTGACTGTCCGTTGTATGCCAGGCAGAAAAAATGTCAATGGCTGTTCCCAGAGGAGATAGGTGAGGATCGAATGGTGTGTATGATTGGATTCCTGCATCTTGAAATGTGCACCCAAGAAGCTGGTGGTAAGCTTATGGGTGGTTCTGGTTGGGAGCGAATGTTTCACCTCGCAAAGATATTCACACCCGGTGTAGCATCATCCCTACTTGGTGGGAAACATGTCAAGAGGACGCGACAGGCATATCTTCTCACTCTAGCTTGGCTTGAGATCCTCAGAAAGAATGCTTATGAGATTTACTGTCAGCAGACTGGGCCCCATGAGTCATTTGAAATGTGGGAACAGAGGATTCTTTCACAATCTCCAACTGCGCGCTATTGGGGTGAAATCGTTCGGAACTTTCTCTTGACAAGCTGTCAATTCGTTCGGAACCAACGAATCGGTAACTGGCCTGGTACACTGTGTTCTATCGATGAGTTGTGCAGTTACTTTTTTGCCCTAGGACATACAAATTATTGTCGGTGGGTCCCCGTATTTCTGAGAGACATGTCTCAGCTACCCAGGCGGCATCCTTCAATCCACAACAAATTCATGGAAGGCCATTTTGTGGTCCAGCGTAGTGAGAGGAAGTTCAGTATGATGGGTTTAGATCAGAGCCAAGAACATAGTATCCAACTACTCAAAGAAGACAGTGGTCCAAAAGGTCTCTATGGCCAGGCTGAAGAGAAAGTCGTTATTGAGCTTTCAAGGTCAGAAGTTCTGCGTGTTATAGATGAGTATGAATATGCAAGTTTCCACACAACATCATCAGATAACACGGAACACCCGGAAAGTTCGGTATCAGAGCAGAAAAAATTTCTGAATCAATTGAAATCTCTCCTCGATCTGGTGAATCAGGGACTCATTATCAACCCTTATGATGAAACTAGTGGTCAGCTGGTGACATTAGATACTGGTGAATATATGGACCCCGAAGTTAGTAAGAGTTTACGGTCATTACCCGAAAGGGGCAAGCATTTATATTCCACTTTCTTGAAGGAAAGGCTTGTGGAATGCACCGTACCCCTGAATGATGTTATTCCCAAGGCAAATATATATACCTTCCTTAACCCACCCCCAGCCAACCTGGACAAAGGCCGAGACAAACTCATGTCAAGTAAAGCAACTGCCGCAATAGTTACCCAGATGTTCGTTTCACTGCAAGCCCGGCCTGATTCAAACATGGATGAGTTTTTCATGCACGAGAATGCACGTGATCCGCCAGCATTATCCGATAGAGGTAAGCTACGGAGTGGGACAAAATCTCAAATTCTCAATTGTTTACCAGCTATTCCTGCACAAGGGAAGAATTCAGCAGCTAGACAAGCTTCAGTTGTCATCTTGGATATGCCTGCTGTAGTCCATGTAATCAAACCACAGAAAGCGGATCTGTTTGGAGAATATGCTCGATTGCAATTATTGCCATACATCGAATCTCTGATTAACACGAACACCACAAGGGTTGATGCGATCTATGACTGTTACCCCGAAGGCAGTTTGAAGAATCAGACGCGAGCAAAACGCCTCGGTGAGACAGCAGTTAGGTTGATACGGGTGTCCGAGAACGTCCCTTTACCTAAAGGGAAGAATTGGCAGGCATTCTTGAAAGTTAGTGAGAATAAAGACGAATTTTTCAAGTTCCTGTCTGCTGAACTGCTGAAATTAACATCAACATCCGAGTACCAGTTGTTAACGACATCAGGAGAATATGTACTATGCAATAAGGATGTTAGCTTATGTGACATATCTCCATCGAACCACGAGGAAGCAGACACGCGCATGATGCTTCATCTCAACCATGCAGTCTCACAAGGTCACAAAATAGCTTTTCTTCGCACGGTTGATTCTGATGTCGTCATTCTGTCTTTGCACCATTTCGCAACATTCCGTGACCTTGGACTCAGTGAGCTGTGGATTGGGTTTGGAATTGGAAAGGCATATAAAGATATGCCAATTCATGAGATAGCTTCACAACTTGGACCTGATTACTGTAAGGCCCTGACTTTCTTCCACGCCTTCACAGGTTGTGATGTAACATCCAGCATGCTCGGCATTGGGAAGAAGACAGGATGGAATGCATGGATGAATTTTCCCGCATCAACTGAAATGATGATAGAATTGACTGAGAATCCGCAAGTCTTTTCAGAGGATTCCCCTCATATGCAGCATATCGAAAAACTCACCATACAGATGTACAGTAACAGTTGTGTCAGTACACGTGTCAATGATGCGAGACGGCATATGTTCACACATGGCCTTAAGTCTATGGAAAACATCCCGCCCACCAAAGCAGCTCTGTATCAACATGTAAAAAGGGTAATTCTTGTGTCATCTTTCATTTGGCATCGTGCTCTGCAGAAACACTTATGTGTGCCAGACCCATCACAGTACGGATGGGAGTGGAATCCACGTCTCAATATTCTGGTCCCATTTTGGACTCACCTAGGAGACGCAAGTGCTGCATGTGCACTGATGCTCCACTGTAGTTGTGCCAAGGCCTGCAAGGGCAATTGCAAATGCTTGAAAGCTGGATTAAGGTGCACACCTTTGTGTAAGTGTGAAGGTGGCTGTTGTAACAATATTGAGTAGTATACTGTCATGTTAGGACCAGTCATCTCCTATTCTGGTATTTTTTTTTCCATTTTCGGCCAGTTAACACATGTCATGTTTCTAGTTGAGTTGATTTTGCTAACAAATGTTCATCCCATGTGGCTTGCTACATTGTCCGGGGTATAGGAATACAGTTTTAGATTTCGGAAAATAGTCTGTTATTTACTGCACAAGACGGTGTTAATTCATGCATAGCATGATACAATATCCCCAACTATTTTGCCTCTGTACAACAGTTGATACCTTCGTTCACCCGTGTGTTCATCTATGGTATCCTTGTCTTTCTCTGGCCATAGGCCACATGTGACTAGTCAGTTCCTACTCCATAGCAAATCAACTTGGAAATCCTTCATCTTGTAGCGCACTCATGTCTCAATGAATCCATACCTGAGTTGATCTAATAAATCTAACGTAAGGTATCAAATTGCCATACCGGATCATATTTCGATAAGTTATTCGCTAAAACATTTCGACCACTCATCGACATCAAAGGTCATGTTTTGGCTCCCAGTGGTGGCTATATCTCTATATCCCTGGTAAAGTAGCATACCATGAGGGATGGGCATTAAGTGTCGGCAACATTAATCCTGACTTGGAACACACCACATCTTAACTGGCCGAAAATGAAGAATACTACTTGTAGTCAAAAAATATTCCTGTACCTCGAATGACTGCAAACATACACTCACCCCTTCTAGTCCCATTTTGCCAATGTTCTATACTGGCAAGATAACATTGTATAATTAACAACGGGAACTAATGCATCCCGAGTTCATTCCAGCACTGCCCTTGCTGGCAGACGTGTCGCTATGGTGTTGAGATTGAACCAGAACTCCTCTAGAAATTTGATAGTTTTATTTTCTTAGAAAATAAATCTATCGAAAATGCCGGAAGTTGAGAATAGACTGTCACTTTAATTGGATTATCAAATGTCCAAGTATCCCCACTGCTGCATACTATCGAGTACCCTTGTTCATGTGTTGACAGGAATCTCTCATACCATGTTCATTTGACCATTGCATTCCCGAGAAACATTCAACACTAATTTATCCACGGACGGACGATCATACTGACAGTCAGACACACAGACGCACACATCGACGGAAATTCTGATCCCATTATCCATTAATCTTCCCCCCAACTTGTTCCAAGGGCTTCACTCCATCATTCACATCAATTACAGCACATGTATGGTGTTAGGTTTGGAGCTTCAGTTGTGCGATCGGCGAAAATAGCTTTTTTTCGATCCGCTTGGCGGCCATTTTGGATTTCGCTGCTAGTGGTGGCTAGAGGATGGTGCCAACTTGTAGCCGATCGATTTTGAAATCTCTGATGCCTACCCTTACATCATGCCAAATTTCAGGAAGGTATCACCAAGTGCACAATTCTAGCGAATTCCTCCCCCGCTATAACGAAAAGTATTAAAATGCACGTTTATAACTTTGGACTTAATTGCATGTGTATACTAGAGAAAACAGAGATGCATTCCATTCTTTATGTGCATATAACAGAGTTGTTCTGGGCGAAGAACGTTCATTTTAATATTTCTTTTTTCGTATAGTCATTACATAAAATTCTTATGTTAACAAAATTTATGTTTGACCATCGATAATCTCTTTCAGCTGAAAATCAACAGATCGGATTACTTTCAAAATCTGTTGAACATGAATTTATACGAGAAAAAGGAATGGAATGATCTTCTAAAAAATGGTGTCAGCTGGGATGACTGGAGATTCAACACCTACGATGTTATTGGTCAGATTCATCGTGTATGGAACGAGTTAATTATACCGGCGGGTTTCCTCCAGTTTCCACTCTACGACCACCTACTCCCCGCATACCACAACTTTGCTGTAATGGGTGGAATGGCGGGGCATTTGATTGTGCATGATATTGGAGAGGGAGGTAAGTTTGAATAGTGGTTTTACCGCCGATCCATCCAAGGTCAGTTCACAAGCTGGGTCATCAGTCAAAAAAGAAAAGCTTCAAGTCCAAACACTCTGCGTTTGAAAAGGTTTCCATATGAACTGTTTAAGGTGGAGACAGAAAGGTCAAATCCCAACATATAAATCAACGAGACATAGTTTTCATTAAGTGAGGTGCTTTGATGAAGCTGTTCAAGCTCTCGGGCCACCGGGCATGTTCTGTAAGAAAGCCGACTCTGTTATGGGCAGTATTTTTACCCACGTTTCGTGGAGTATGGCTTTGACTACCGTTGATGTAATGTGATGTCTCTTCACTCACTAATATATACAGACATTCTTCCATGCTCCCGTTATAGATATTCCAATCAATAAGTGTTTAATTCACCTTGAAAACATCAAGATATCGACTCAATTAGAGGAATTACGCGGCGTAATCATAGCTGCCTTGAGTCTTCATTCATGAACATTTGGTGCAAAGACATGTCTAATAGTGGTGCCAGCAAGCATTCGGCCGAATCAAGCCTCCACTGGGGAACATTTCTTGCGCTAATTCAATCAAAATGAATTTTATGGTATTTTTAGATTTAATCAGATGGAATATTTCAGTTGGCCGGAAAAGCGAACTGTTCTGGCAAAGCTTTTCCGACCAATTGAAATATCCATTCAGTTGATCTAAAAATAGGCGATGGACAACGCCGGTTCCAAGTTATAACAGTATCAGATTCGTTTGCGCATGAGAGCTTGAAAGATATTGTAAGTATAACGACACACTCCTGCTATCCGTGCCTGCGCTTTTACAACTGCTACCAGTCGTGGGAGCGCAGGTGGCGGTTGCGGGGCGGTGGCTACGACAATGAAAGTCTTCACTGGAGTCAAGCATTATGGATGCCGGTCCGCTGGTCTGATGAGATGCATTACTTGTTGTTTATGATGGATGAAAGAGCTTATGTTTAGAAGCGATAAAACACGATACATGCTCACAAAAAACGCATGGAACAAATTCCGTTTGTTCCCTAATGGTAAGCCAATGAGTATCGCATCCGCGCAATCTATTATTTTACTTATTTAATTTTTTTTTAAATTAAAAAACACCCGTATCATGTGACCCTCATTGGAACGGGCTCAAAGAGCACGTTCCAAGGAGCAGTCGTGTGATCTAGTTTTGTTGAAATATTTTGAAAAATATTTTAACTCCTTAATTTGTAAATTATGGAGGTGCGTGGTATGGGTGTGTGGTGCAGCGAATTGTTAGGTAAAGGATTAAATAAGTTTGTCCCTATATCCCGATAGTTCTGTCTTTTGATTGGTCAGAATGACTTAGACAAATAGCCATGGCAAAGAGTGCGTCCAACATCCAAGGTATATGAGAGCGTACAACATCCAGTAGCGCACGCGAAACATCGGGGGTATATGGTTTCAATGAAAGCTTTTCGCTTCCGGTCGCCTCAATACAAAAATCGAACCAGAAAACCCGAAAATAGTCACAAATATCATCAGATTTCCGACAATACAATCATAAAAATAAAATAAGAGCAAATAATTCGTCCCCTGAGTACCAATGTGTTCTATGTGCCAGTGGGCACAAAGAACACATTGGAACTCGGGGGACGATATGTCAACAAAATACTGTTTACTCGTTTCCTTAACTACCCAAGGGATGCAATTCTATCTGTTGTCTTCTGCAATTATAAAAACAAAATTATTATCACGAAGTTGGTCCAAATAATTGTGGAGCTGAGAAATGCGATCACAAATTTATTTCCACTAAATTGTATTGTGTTTCAAACGGGACAAAAACGTTATCTCCGCCAACATGTATGGTATATGGAGATTTACTACCTGGATGTCTCAGTAAAACACCTCGCCTGCGGCTCGGTGTTTAAAAACCGACATCCAGTATTAAATCTCCATATACCATACATGTTGGCGGAGATAACTTATAATATTCAGTTAGGTTTAAAATTCGTACCGACGGTCATCAAGTTCCAGATTTTTGTTTGTTTGTTCTATGAGGTCAAATAATGTAGGCGAACGAGAACTTGGTCGTTTTTAATTATTTTGAGGCGTTTGATTAATTTGTGCATGTCAGTGCATCTAAGTCATCTTGCTGAGAATTAACTGAAAGTAAATTTAATTTCATTAAGGCGCTTGGTATGATATAAACGGAAAATATGGAAACTGGTGGTCGGATGCTACAAAGACGTCGTACAAAACTTCAAAGAACTGTACTAGTCAATACTACAGTAGTCTGAGCATGGGACCATACGTAAATCCATCCACTGGAAGCCCGGAGAAGGTGAGTTAATGAAATAACGGAGTCCTGTTATATCCATGCTACTTGAATGGCATGAATTTATTTCTACAAATATTTCCTTCGGTCATGCTTTATGCTGAATTAAGCCTTTGAACGCTGGTCGTATCTTCCATGCCACACCAACGGCAACAATTGGAAGAGTCCATATTCATTATTGGGGGTAAATCAGTAAATATTTTCCGCATGCAGCCTTGGAGATGCACGTTGAAAATATTGATTGGACCATCCCACATATTCACTTTGCAGCCATCCTACTTAATAGTTTGGTGTTTTATGGCAGTTGAAATAAAAGACACACAACTCTCTGTTTTATAAATCAACAATGTATTACACTCGAAACATAGGAATTAGGGTGGGTGACCCGTTTAAACATTGGAAAAGTTTACGCTTCAAGAAAACCTGTAAGATTGAAGTCCAATTTTACGCATGCCTAGTTTTAGAATCACTACCCGGCTTCAGGCACACAGAGGGAACGAATCTTTTCTGTAATTAGACCAATTGATCAGATTAAATTTGACGTTTACTCACCAACATCTTCTCTTGAATTTCAAGATATTTTGACTCAGAACGTGTTTTGCGCGCGTTGGAAACAATTTAGATATGATGTGAATAGACAAGCAATTCAGATAAGCGAACTTGAAAGTGACTGTAAATATTTCTGTTGAGCTTGAAAGAAACATCACTGGTGGAAAAGAGCATCAATCGCTCAACAGAGATGAACTGCGAATTTGAAAAAATGATAAGACAATTTAAAGTTTGTTGAAGATTTGCAATCGGAAAAAGATAAGAGCAACTCTTTCCAGGCGAGAGAGAAACTAAATTGTAGATATTCCCCACTATGAGGAATAGACATAAGACAAAGCAGCCAAACTGCGCCCAGCTATAAGAAAACGGATAAAAAGCAAACGTATATAAGAAAAATGGGATCTGTAAAATGACAGGCTTGTACAAGAAAAAGTTCGGTAACTCATACAGTTGATGTAAAACTTTCAGCATACCGTACTGTCTGACAAAGTCCGGTGAGCGATTCCACAACAGGATTATCATGTTCAAATATAGAGGGTGACGCGGGATAGTGCCGTGGTGTCACTGTGGTCACACTTAACTCAATTTATCGGTCTACCACCACAAACCCCGACCTTTACACAACAATTTTTTTTGGTGTAATGTACTTTGTTTTATGTATACACCTGGAACTTAATTAAGCACCCCTGAAATGTTTCATGACAGTTACGTTGCTGTTACTGATTATTATGTTTTAATGATTGCTATGTCTTGCAGTATATTCCATCTAGTTGAACATGGTATTTCTGGTTGATAGCATACCCAAAACACATCCCCTCGTCCTCGTGAAGCATGCTTCCCACGAATGTCACAAAAAACACTATTATCTACATGCAATATCTGGGTATAAAACAAGACAATTTGTGACTTCTTTTATCAATAAATATTGACATGATAAGGAGGAGACTGTCGGAGGCACTAAGATGGCAAATCGTTGCCATGCATGCAATAGGCATGTCATTCAAAGCTATTGGAAGGCAACTTGACTATAGTCATTCTGTCATCAGCAGACTTGTCCGAAAACACCAACAAACCAACGATGCTAATTACCGACCAAGGCCTGGACAACCCCAAAAGACCCACCAACAGGCGTTTGTGCAACAGAACTGTCCGAAACCGTCTCAAAGCGCTGGGTATGAGGTCCACAAAGGCCAGCAAGCGCCCATCTCTAGTCGAACAGCATCAAAGATGACGTTTGGAGCGGTGTGTGGCACGACAACATTGGAATCTCAGGGCGTGGAGGAGAGTCCATTGGTTAGCCGAGAGTAGGTTTCTGCTTCACGTCACTGATGGCCGCTCGAGGGTGTGGAGGCATAGAAATACTGCTTACGTGCCCAGGAACATCAGACCCACTGTCCGTTATGGCGGAGGATCAGTAATGATCTTGGGATGTCTCTCTCATGATTGTAAACTTGATATGGTGACTGTTCGTGGGAATCTCACTGGTCATCAGTACATCCGGGACACTCTCGATCCGGTTGTCGACAAACATGCCTTGTCTACTCGCTACTTGGCGACAATGCAAGGCCACACCGTTCCTATGATGTGAGAGGATTTCGTCAGAACAACGCTATAACAACACAACTTTGGCCTGCAATGAGCCCCAATTTGAATCCCTTAGAACACATCTGAGACTTTCTTGGACGTCGTGTGCAAGCAAGGAATCCGCCTGTACAGAATTTGGCCGATTTGGAAGCTGCATTACATGACTAGTGGCAGCAGTTGGCTCTGGGCCGTATCAGAAGGCCCAATGGTAGCATTAGGAGGAGGGTTCAGGCTGTCATCCGGGCACGTGGTGGATACACTCGCTACTGACGTCAGACACTGCTATTGTATTCAGGAAATCACAAGTTTCATATTTTGTTCCAGCACCATACTTGTCGAGAGAACATTTCTCCATCAAAAACATTAGTGACTGATATGTGTAATTAGCGCCATTACAATACTGCATATTTTCATCATTGTGTTGTCTTTCATTTGTCAATAGACCATTCTTTCCGAAAACAATCACTTTTGGCCATCTGAAAGATAGCATGAAAGTAATGACAGTTTCTATTAACACGATTGCTGAAAAAACAGGGGGTGCTTAATTAAGTTCCATGTGTATATATTGTTATGTTGAATCAGTATGTATATTCCCTGACGAGTGTATGTCATATAAGCTCATGCTATGTATATATAACACGAGTGTGATAAGAAACACACAACATACAGAGGCATGTTTCGGAGTACGTCGTTCGTTCAGTCGACTGCTCCTGTATGTGAGTGTGTCTGTGTTTTGAAGGACACGATCATGTTTTGGCGAAGCTTAGAATATTGGTTTCTGATCCCCCGCCAGGAATCGAACTCACGGCAAACTCGCCTGGCAATCAGGAGCCCAACACCTAAACCCATAGACCATTGCACTCCATCAAAAAGTATGACTAGAATCTAGCGTTTTGGATGAAGTTCTCGTGATTACTTCACTTTCCTTTCGGTAACTGCCTGAAAATGTGAAACGCGCTGGCTGCAGTA
This sequence comes from Pictodentalium vernedei, assembly GCA_031216915.1. NCBI lineage: Eukaryota > Metazoa > Mollusca > Scaphopoda > Dentaliida > Dentaliidae > Pictodentalium > Pictodentalium vernedei. The sequence goes on from CM062289.1 coordinate 259,544,388, forward strand.
CAACGAAAGTCCTGTGATTGGCCTCATTTATCAAATATAGGCTAAAACAAAACGTACATGATTACTAGCAAGAACACCACCACCCACCCATCCCCCCATAGTTATGCTCCTGGTTTTATTGTCAGTTTGTTTTACCCGACTTGAGTGCGTGACCACTTATTTACGATGGAAGTAATGAGTGGCCAACACAAAAGGAGATTGCTTCATACAGAATTACTTACCTGTCTCTTGTAAGTTTGTGACGAGTGGATATCATGTCAGAAAAAAGTGTTTCGATCATCAGAAAATGCACTTTTATTTCAGATACCAGTTGATGGAAACCGTTATGCTTACGACGGAATAGCCATTGCCAGCGGCCTAAAAATTGCTCACCAAGTAAGTACAGAAATATATTCTACTCACAATTTGCTACTGTTCGACACATTTGTGTGCAAATGAAAGGAAAATGTGCGGTTCTAATAACCCCCCAAACCTCAGATAATCTACCCCTAATCATTTCATTTGTTTGAACTGTGTGCAATCGTATACGGTGAAGTCAAGAAATGTGAAAGTGGGCCACCCCTTTTTCTGAGGATTGCAAAGCTCATTGACAAATTCAATTTTATTGAAGACGTTTTGTTCATGTCAAGAAAAGCAGTTTTAATTTGCAGTATGTCCCTCTGGTATTGAACATTTTTCTGACAGCATTTCCTCATTCTTGTACAATTTAAACGGTGTGTCTTTTGAGGAAGATTTTTTTCTTTTCACCGCCAAGGGTTTTTTGGAGGTGGGGGATGTGTGCTTACTCGCCTTACATACGGTCGCCTAAAAGGTACCATAATCTCATTTCTGTATCATATTCCATTCAGATTCGCATTCTGGATGAAACAGGTATCTGTTGGGTCATCCAAACTGACGCCACCCACACCATAACTGAGCCGCAACCATCCGGTAATACTCGGTCACACTGACATCAGAAAACATCTCAGTGGCCCTTCTCCATATTGTGGTGCATCTATCCAGGAAGTCTATACGGGATCTGGTCTCATATGTAAACAGGCGTTGGTTTATTAAATCTGTGCCCAATTTACAGGTCCCAGAACTCTCAACCCTGTGCTGTCTGTATCATCCTTGCAGAAGATCAGAAACAGTGGATTTTCGTGCACGTAATTCAGCATTGTGGTGTCATTTGTCAGAACCTTTTCCAGGGAGCTTCAAATGAAATGATGCCAAGTGGTGGAATTAACAATGTAAAAATGTAACAAAAATTTGTACGCGGGGTAATTTTTAATCGTTAATTGTTGAAAGGTGTCTACCATTCATATAGAATACCGAGAACAGAGCGTAGGTCCCTTATGGGGTTCCTCAGTATACAAGAAACATATCTTTAATGTGAACAGAAACCATATAACAAAACGCCACCCACTAACTAGAACGCCATCGCCACTACTTCTTTTATGAACCGGTTAAAAACCTAACCATTTTTGCGCTGCCCTCTGTGAAAGTCCCTACAGTAGCAGAAAATCTTATCGGATCTAACGCTGCGTATTCATATTCAAATCCTTTCTGGTTGGCCACCATGACTATATTGTACAAGCAGGTGTTGTGCATATATAGAGGTCTATAATGAATCACGATTTCATATGGAATTTTTGGAACGAGTTCACTAAAGCCGTGGTTTAGATCGTTAGATTTAGTGAACGAGGTTTAGAAAGTTCATGTTAAATCGTGTCGAATTTGTGTCTTCTTTTATCATGTAATGTGTAATTTAAACGTTTATCTTTCGTAAAGCTGGCCAGACCTGTCACAAAAAAATGCTATCCAAATTTTAATATTGTCTTTTCAGTTTTTGCTTCAAAAACATAGCTTATGAGGCCTCATTGGGACGAGCTTGCCGAGGTCGTTCTAATGAGTCCCATAAGCTATATTTTCGAGACAAAATATGAAAATATTTAGTTACTCAGGAAATGTTTTTTTCTGAAAATGTCGTCTGCTATTTGCATTGGGTAGACAGTTAATGAGAAATAAGAGATTAATTTAATTCTGCATTCTGTATTTCCGAAACCAACTCACTCACAACGTTATGAAGTCGACGTTGAGATCTGATCTTATTACTTATTAGACGTGTTGTGAACGATATTTTCCGTAATGAGCTATTTGATGTTGGTTTTGTGATAAACGGATTTTTACAGCAACGGTCAAGTTATCTGGATTATCGTTCGCATTGAGTTGACGAAAAATAAATAATCGGACCGGGAAACATATTTCTTTTGTTATTTGGGTAATTTTGCTCACGCCTTTAAACCTTTACCTAAAGAATCGGTTGCATCAGCACGAGTAATTTACAAACTGAGCTGTTGAAATAAAAAAAAATGGTTTTCAAAAAATTTCAACAAAACCATGTCCTGTGAACCCTCATTTGAAAGTGTTTTCTCTCGGTTCTCTCTATAGCCCCCCCCCCCCCCCCCCCCCGCCCCCAATTCCACATACTCCCCGGGGCTATATCGAACAAAGCTTGCACATCCCGTTCTAAATGGCTCCCGCAGCCAAAACAAACACATCCAGTTTTCCAAAAATTATTTCAGTAAGAACAAAGATATCTCACTTCTTTATTTAACCGTTGGTACCAACTTCCGCCCGGATGTATATATTCCCATAATGGATGTTTATCCACTCAACCAGCCAGTGTTATAATTCCCCCAACTGGAAACCACTATAATCTTCTCTGTTCACAATCAGAATCAAGACACCCGAGATAACTCTTTGTTCCCTGTATAGCTTCCTCTATCACAGACCTCCCAATGCTAATGTATTTACTTCCAACAGAGTTAGAGCTGGTTGCCCGAGTCAACATAGAAAGGACCCAACATGTATATGTTTCCAAGAACTATTGCAGTTTGAAACAAGATATTTAACTAGTTAGCACCATCTTCCCGGATGTATTTACATAATCACTGCTTTCCACCCAGCCAGTGTTAAATTCCACCCAGCTGGAAACTACTATACAACGCTTTGCCTCAAAGTCTTTGCCATCATATTACAGTACGCTACAGCTATTTTCCAGAACCCAAGTTAACCCTAACTTGTTGTGGTGATATATTTTATATCATTTCCTTTCCCGACAAAGGTTTAATATGAGTATTTTGTTGATTTGAAACGTCTGTTCCAGACGAAGCCTAAGTCATCCCTAAGTGGAATATTGATTTCCGGACAAAAATAAATCAAACCTAACCAGTACCTATTTTACACCTCAGATTATAACAGAAACTAGAACTACCATTGAAGGTGATTAATAATACCACTTTGCTCTTCCCAGAACGCACCTCTAAATGTGGCGCTTCAAAATCAGTTGCAAGTTCAAGGGATGTAATTTGGTTAAATTTGGAGAAGATTGAAAATTCTAAAATTCTGTGCACATATTCAGTTGTTGATGGTCATAAGAAGTTGGATCTCCTATACAAATATACATTAACCCCTTAAACAATGATGGCATCTACGAGGTGAGTTCAACAACAGCAATTGGGAGAGCCCATATTCATTATTTAGGGGAAGACCAAATATTATTTAATATTGATTGGTCAACACAACACATTCACCGAGCAGCCACCTTACTTAATAAAATTATGGCGTATCATGGTCCTGGACCGGAAACGGCCACTCTGGACCAAAGGATTAAATAATCTAATTTGATAGGGAGATAACCTGGTTAAAAGTGTGGCAGATTGAAAATATTGGAACTGGCGCATGTCCATTTCTTAGTCAGAATGTATGGTTGGTTGAAAAATGTAGGAAAAGTTGCGCACACAAGAACCTCATGAAGAAATCGAAATCGAAATTTCCAAATAAAAACAGGAGATTACCTAGTTAAAATCATCGCAGATGGAAAAATTGGAATAATATAATAACACTTTGGCCAGCCGCTGATTTGTCGCGGTTCTCGGACGAGAAGGCCATGGTTACCCCTGTACTCCCAACTGCCTCCCTATTCCCACGCTTCTCCTCTCCTCCCAACACTCGGAGACGAACTGCTTGATGATATCCCTTGTCCCATTCTTCCCAATCTCTCCGATTAGCATATTAACCCTCTCCTTTGAGTCTCCCCCTAACCACATGACCTTCATTCTCCCATCCCACTTTCCCATTATACTCCCAGTGAATCTCATTCTTTTAGACTGATACTTTGGGCATTCTAGAAGAAAGTGTTCCAGGGTCTCCACCATGTCCAAGTTACACAGCTGGCACTCCCTTTCACCGTCTTTCCCAATTTTTCCCCTCAGCTCCAGGGATCGCGACCTCAGCTTGAACAACAGTGACCCCCCAAAGGTGCCATCAAGGTACTCTTCAAAACCTGGCTTCTCTTTATCACGCAGGCCACCCAAAGACCTCTTTGATTTGACCCCCTCTCGCCAATTACGGTTACAATCCTCCATGACCCTTTCTCTGACGATTCTTTTACCCTGGTTTGCCCCAACATCCAGGTCCGAGATCTCCAATGAGTAGTTCTCTACTAGCTCCCTCACTTGGACCATCCACCCCGTTTTGATATTTGAGTTGAAAATTCTCAGGAACATTACTTTACACCATCGGCTGTCGGGGAGATTTACCAAATAATTAAGATAACGGAGCTTCAACGGGTCTATCCTGTCTTTGATACTCATCCACCCAAGCTCACCCCTGATTGCTTCTAGCGCTGCGGCATTACTCGACCCCGTTATCCATCGGCCTGCATCGTTCTGCAGGATTTCCAAGCTCTTTACGGCCGTCTGGTTTAGGGGTACCACTTCCGTACCGTATGTTATACTTGGCAGCCCCACCATTTCCCAAATGGTTTTCCCCACGAAAACCTTATTGAAACTGTTTCTCCCTATAAGTTTCATTTGGTTAAGGATTCGCTTCCCCTTCAGAATCAATTTATTTGTGTGGTTCCGGTAGATGCCTCTTCCTGTAATGTTTATATTTACCCCCAAATAATCGTAATAACCTGTCTCTCCCACACTGAGAAGTTTGCTGCTCCCTTCCGGAATGCAGAACTCACCCACTCTCCACCTTCGAGTGGGGTCCACTTTGCGGCCCACAGGTATAACTTTGCACTTGCTTTCATTAAGTTCGAGTCTCCATTTGCTCCCATATTTCCCGACAATTCCCAGCATTTTTGTTAGCCCCTCTCCGCTTTCTGACACTAGAACCATATCGTCTGCAAAAAATAGCCCTGGGATCTTCAAGTCCCCAACTGCGGAAACAAGCTCATGTTCAATCATTAGTGGTCATGTTTGAGAAGTTTCATCGAAATCAGTTTATTAAAGTAAATGGAGTTGCGCACACAAGAATCTCATTTGGAAACCTATAATAAATCTAACTTGAAGGGAGATAACCTGGTTAAAATTGTCACAGATCAAAAAATATTAGCATGTCCACTCGCTCGTACTAATGTTTGAGAAGTTTCATCAAATTCATTTTATAAATGTAGGAAGGGTTGTGCACACAAGAATACGATATAGAAATCTTATTAGAGCTCATATGTTGAAGGGGTGTGGTTGGGGGGGGGCGAGGATGACCTGGTTAAACTGTCGCAGATCAAACTCGATTCATAAATGTAGGAGGGGTTGTGTTCACAAGAATCTGATATAGAAATCTATATTAAATCTTTTAAGTTGAATGGGAGATAACCCGGTGAAAACTGTCACAGATTGAAAATTTTGGAATATGTGCACGACTTGTTAGACGTAATATATGGTAAATTTCATCTAAATGATTTTTATTATAGGAGGAGATGCGCACATAAGAATCGCGTATATTCATTCATTAGTGATCATGTTTGAGAAGTTTCACCGAAATCGCTTCATTAATGTAGGGATTGCACACACAAGAATCTCAGTTGTAAATTCACAATAAATCTATGTTTAGGGGAGATAACCTGGTCATAATTGTCGCAGATTTTAATTTATGGAATATACGCATGTCCACTTGTTAGTCATAATGTTTGAGAGTTTGACCAAAATCATTTTAAAAATGTAGGAGGAGTTGCGCGCACAAGAATATCTATCATACGGCCTACGGACATTCGGACGTACAGGGTGAGGATAATTTTGCCCCCACTTGCTGTCACTATGAGTTATCGGGGTATATATGAGGGTGTATGGAAGTTTACCCTGGGTTTGAAACTGATATACCACGGGGCGCAGTTCGGATTAAAAAGCATTCCCTATTAACTTTATTCAATTCAATAGCAAATTGTGTATATCACCAGCAAGCGTACCCAGGTTCTGCAGCATAATAAGTAAAACCTATAATATTTTGTTTGACACGCTCTCTGAGGGGGGTATACACTACAGAGATACTTGAAACAAATCATACGCTACATGACCTAGTATTCCGAACTACCCACGGGATAGTACAAACCATTGGGTGGTTTTGTAGTACTGATGACTAACAGTAGACCTATGGGGTACAGAGCGTACATCGCATACTACAGTTCTGAACTTACTTCGTAAATCTGCGTAGCCTAGCATTACGCACTACCTATACCACCCCGATGGGAAAATACATTATGCGGGTTAGTAATACCAAATACTAACAGTAGACCAGCTGGGGTACAGACAGTATACCCTATACTACTGCGCTAGACAATAATGCATTACCCCCTCTGCGCCTCACAAAACAGCTTGACCTAGCATTGCGCATTACCTATACCATCTGTGGGCCAGCACACCGCCCTAGATGGATAGTGGTTCCAAAGGCTAACAATGAACCAGAAGGGGTACAAACCGCACCCTCTATACTACCACACTAGACAACCATGCATTAACCCTCCCCCCCCCCCGCCCCCACCCACACACCACGTCACAATACATCCTGGACTAGCATTAAGTACTAACAATACCGTCATAGGATAATACAAAAATCGGTAGGTTAATAGTACCAAGGGTTAAAGTGGAATCTATAAGGGGTATACACCGCCATACTATGCTACCATTCTAAACTACCAGACATTACCCCCACCCACAATGGCCTTGTATTACGTTCTACCTCTGCCAACTGTACGTCAGTATAACGTCTTGAGTGGATCAATAGTGCAAAGGGCCAACATTAGACAACCAGGGGTACAGACCAGTCTTAGAACAATTTAAAGCATTATGTTGATTAGTAGTACCAAGGGCTAACAGGGTACCTACATGTGATATACACCGACTATACTATACTACCATAACACTCACATACGAGAAACCCGACACCCCTGACCCGAATAACGTCTTATCAGATTGTACAGTGGACAACAACAGATGTCAAAGTTTCTATGACGTCGCGTGCGCATCATGACATCACGACATCAGTAGCAACCTCAACCGTTTCGCGGTGAAAACTTTCAAGAAAACTCACCTTCACCATCAATATTCCATCACATACGCATACTATATACCCAGAGCACCATGTGTACATACACCACTACATATACAATTGCATACTATATATGCAGAACGTACGCAGCTTGCCGGATCTTGCTGGGTTGAGCCGTCGTTTTACACAGGAAAACGTTGTTCCGGCAAGGGCTCCGGTTCGTATTGGAATTTAATACTAGTTGCTTATGCAAAGCTGCGGTAATCAGAGTCGAATCGTCCCTGTTGTACTACTGCCATACACTCTCTTCATATGCCAATATTGTCAAACTTAGTTTTTTGTCAAGCCCATGGCATGTATTATATCTTCTAAATACACCGAACAAAGACAACGTCAACAGCAATGCCATCTTACAAAGTATAATTTAGCAAACTTTATGTGGGTGGGGAGGGGGAATAATCCACTGTCAAATAAAAGGCTTCGACCTAGAAAACTGCATGAAAATAACCACAAACCAGCCATTTTCAGCCACCGAGAAGACTCAACAGCAGAATTTTGATGCTGTACTCGTCTACTTACCATATCATCTCCTGTTTTAAAAATGTGAAAAAAAATTCTAAGTTTCCATCTTTTTTACCTTCATGTCTTTTGGAACGAAATGGCATCTAAAAAGATCACATTGTTCGAAATGACTGTTGCCATAATCCCTATGGTAATTGTCCACCAGACCCAGTTCAGTAACCAAACATTTAAATTCTTCTACCCAACAGAATGCTAACATATATCCGATACTAAACATAGATCTTCAGTTTACATGGCATCAGTTGCAACCTGTTTTCTCATTATATAATTTTACCCCAATAGAAAAGTGAGAAACTGTGGAGTGGAAACTTTGTGTACGATAGATGTATATGTGCACAGGGTTACTCGACCCCTGAGTTCCAATGTGTCCTATGTGCCTACTGACACATAGAACACATTGGAACTCAGGGGACGCACTGCGTGCTGTCAAACGCCCATATGAAGTCAACAAGTTGGCTGCATATGGACGTGCGACGTTACGCAATAGCCAAGCTCACACACCATATATAAAATACCACTTGATACACAAAGGGGGGGGGGGGGGGATAATTCCCAATAACGGGTATTACAGTCTCAACTATTGAAATGCGATTCGATTCGAGGTTCGATTCGATATGAAGTATATTGTTCGATTCGATTCGAAATTCGATTCGAGCAAGACATCGCCTCAGAGGCGGTGGAACCAGCGAGAGGGGCACAAGGGACACGTGCCCCTCTAATTTTCCATAGACATCTTGCGTAGTTACACAATGAGTGAAAATGGGCGCAAACAAACGTGTCAATATACAAACATTCCTGTAATCGATTATTTGTAAATCCAAGCAACATTTGGCCAAAGAATTCCACCTTGGGTAGCTTCGGTCCGTTTCTTCTACTTAAACCATCTTCCAACCCGAAGGCCAGCCTTCGGGTTGGAAGATGATTGAAGTAGAAGAAAGAGACAGGCCAGTGACCACACTCGGCATGCTCATCTAAACGAGCAACTATATAGTGTCTCATGGTACATTTACCGATACACGACTATAACTTTTCTCCCACTGGGCCGTACCATAGTAGCCTTCGCAGTTTGTACCCCTCCACTTTTATCGTGCTTCCGTCGCCTCTGCATCGCCTTTCGATTTGACAGGTCCCAGTATAAACCTCACAGACTAAAAACCCAGGATTCGGGAATTGGGAATGAAGCTGAAGCACGATATTGAATAAAATTTAATTAAATATTTGTAGGCGTACATGGAATGGATAAAAGCCAACGGCCAAGAGAAAACAGCTCCTGGTTTCGACTTGAATAATCACCAAATGTTCTTCCTTTCATTTGCTCAGGTAACGTATTGAAATACTGAAGCGTAAAGAATTTGCATTGAAAAACGACTCATCCTATGAACCTTTGAATCAAGCTCTCAAATCACCAGTCTAATGCAGCAAGGAATTCGACGCTGTTATGGTCTGGAACCAGTCTAGCCCTTGAATAGTTCATCTCGTATGCTTAGATTACATCGTCTGGAATATTTCAGTTGGTCAGAAAAGCGGACCTATAGTTCGCATTTCCGACGAACTGAAATATTCCATCCGATTGAATCTAAAAATAGGAAGAAGGATATACATTCTTTTTCTTTGAATCAATACAAGAAATGTTTCTCAATCGAGATTTGATTTGATCATATCTTTAATGACTTTATCGCATATTTTATTATGATGTTCTGCAGGTTCTGTCATACGCAGTGTAATACCACCGTCTGATTAATTGTTGGAAGGATCTAAATAATTCTTTCCAACACTTAGTCAGATGATAGAGCCTCAGCTGTGTTGTACATGTTATTAAAGGTCCTCATATTCAAGCATATTGCAAAAATGGGCATGACAGGATATGGGTTAAACAGGGATCCTGGGACAGATTCTTGTTTGATAAAGATTTAGAGGTGTCAGGTTAGTCTTTGACAGTAATGCGCGTCAGCTTGATGCGTATGTTTCAAATGTTCGCCCTGTCCAAAAAGGGACACATTCCATACCGACTAAAATCTTTACGCAGTATTCTAGAAGGCCGGAATTAAAGAGTTTCATCTGACGAGACCCTTCCGAAAATATATGCATTATGCCCAAAATAGGCGGCAGTGTAAGTAAAAGAACCTAACTGCCCATCCCTGACACATAACTAGGGCACAAAGGAATACGAAGGCCCCTCCCCGCTATCCCACCCCCAAAGTAGCCTTATGTTTCTTCTCCGACTGCCGTTTATTGATATTATTAACTGCTTGCATTATTGTAGCAGAATTCTGCCCACAGTATTATATCGAACACGGACAAGTAGAAATATAATCCAATTTAATCCAGGCTATGCTTACACAAGTTTCATCTGGAATCTTTGGTTGCATTTTATGCTGTTTTTTAATTCGAAAAAAAATCCTCAAATCCCCAAAACAAATATAACAATCCGTGGCCGGGTGTAGGAATGCTAGGTTTATTTTTTTCTGCTTTGCCTAAAGTCGTGTTTAGAAGTTTACCTTTGATACCTATACATGCTTAGCTGGAAAGCCTTGTGGTCTGAATGGACTGAAGCGACAGGAAATGTAAGTGGCCTCCAGAAAGTCGATTTACCAGTCTGCATGTTTTGAAATCTTGTGTCATTTTTTCGTTATCGGTCGGGAGACATAGACAGAACGGCATTCGCGTTCGAGCTGTCTTTTTTATCGCACGAGATCGATTTGGGCGGAGGGATAATATTGAAGGAGGTCGTATGCTGAACTGTATTTATTGCACGCCAAGTTCACTAAACAATTATTAACCGATTTTCGGCTTCTTGATCAGTATTATCTCTCCGCCGAAATCGACCGAGTGCGGAAAAAACTGACACATCGAACGCGTAAACTGTTCTGTATTTATTGCATGCCTACAGTTTACTAAACAAATATTAAAAACACAACTTATTGCCAAAAATAATCCAAACGTAAAAAAAGAAATAATTGAAAAGTTCGCGCACGTGATCCGTATTGTTCAAGGACAATACAAAAAAAATATTGTTCGCTTCGGTTTTTGCAGAAAAGAACGTGTATTTTGTGAAATAAAAGCATAGGCGTGCAATAAAAACTAAGATAGAGAGAGCTTATGAATTCGGCGAAATGCATCACATAAAAAAAGTTCTGTTAACTCTCTGATTCTGTTTTTGTTTTGCTTTATACATTTGACTGCCTTTATGCTCCGTTGAGGTTTAGTCTGTTGACGCGAACAGCAACACAAAAACATGTGTATCGTGAAGGGTTGTTACAACCAGTAGTGTATAGATTTACCAGTAATGTCGAAATCGACCAGTAATGTCGAAAAAATTAACCAGTAATGTCGAAATCAACCAGTAATGTCGAAAAAATCGACCAGTAATGTAAAAATCCGTAATGTCGAAAAATTAACCAGTAGTGTCAAAAAGTGACGACCAAAACACTGACCAAAATGGTGTATTGTGGGGGTAAGTACAAATTCTGATTATCAAGAAAGGCAACACTGATATCTGCAGTAGTATCTGTAACAGAATTACAATATCTCTCAAGATGATCTGGATTTTAATTTGTGACCCTTCACTAGCATCGCTGTGCTTGAATATCGTAAATCGTCTTAGATGGTTACGTATTAGCAGGTGACTAAATGACGGATTCGATGTTTCATTCCAACATACAAAGATGATCAGAACAGAAACAAATAGTGAATTATCTATCATTTAGCAATGAGGCGTTATTAGGAGTAGGCCACGAAGGACTGGCGACATGCTCGAAGCTGGTCGGAGGAGGAGACAAGGGAGACTCACTCCCTATAAACTCACCCGACGGAAAATTACTAGCTGCAATAAGCTGAAGGAATAGAACAAGTAAATTTCCACTCCATATTCTTGTGTTAATAACTCCATAACTTGACATCATTTATTGGGAAGCTCACTTCGAGAGTTTCCCACGAAATAATGTCTAGATCTGGAATTATCAAAGCTGGACGGTACAAACATTTCCGAAATGTAACAAACAAAAATTAACCCATGGAGGAGAGTGTTACAGAGATGGGGATACAGTGGGAGGGGGTCTTTTGGATGATTTGATTTCCCTTTAAAAATACGCTTGAAGAACCTCGGGTGATTTTATGCACAAAAATACCCCCATACAGGTGGGGGAGACCTTTTTCATGAAATTGTTCTCTTATTTTTATTTTGGTTCTGAAGTGGTTTTTGGAGGATTTCCAGTGATTTTATGTACTATTGTATGTAAAAAAAAAAAAAAAAATACAAACATACATACTAAATGGATCGATAAAGTTGAGAGGCATATTTTACTTTACAGTTATATAGAATATACCCATAATAACTTGGTGTACCAAATGTTCACCATGAGTGGTGAAGTGGTGTTAACCGTGAACCTTTGACGAGCGATTAATAACACTTCACCACGAGTGGTGAACATTTGGTACACCAAGCTACTTTGGGTATATTATATTTATACCATGATCGTCAAATTATTAAGAGTTTAAATGTTAAATAATGCAATATTCAATATTAAATTCTAAACAATGCCGCCTATGGCACTTCCGATGTCAATTTTATCGCCGAAACGAAATGGAAAAAGAAACGCGCGAATCGCGGGGCCTTTTTTCATTTTAATAACATAACGACCTACTATTTCGAGTTACGGATGCTTTAATAACATGAGACAATGCATGTTTGTTAATTTTGGTATCTGAAGAGGTAAACTCATTTAAAAACATAATAAATAATTGCCGCTTTCATTTCACTCTTCGCGAGCCGACGAGCGATAAATTTAGACAAATTTGCATTCAGGTCTAGGTCACCAAAGGTCACCTTGGATGTAGTTCCACTGTAGGTGTACATTTTAACTACTGAAATCCCATTGCTGGGATGTTCACCACGGTGGGTGTGTAAAGCTGAAGTTTATGTCATAGGCTTTTTATATATGGTAGAACATGTAGTCATGGTATAAATATATTATACTTATATATGTAATTCTGTTAATATGTAATTCTGGCAGAAATTAAACAGCGATAAGCTCGGTGAAACAAAAATTGTCTGTAACACCAGGACGATGCAACTAGTCTCCGTGAAGCGCCTGGATACTCGGATTCTTTTTATACCCAAGGCAAAGTAGTGCCTAGGTGTTTCACAGAAACTACATGCAAACGAGAACATTTAGGTTTTAAAACAACTTACCCCAATACATCGTACTCTCTGTGGCTTAGCATGATGTATCGGAGTAAGTGAGGTCGCCCCATTTTATCAAAATTTTCAAATTACAATTCCCTTAAGTGGCCGGTGTTACGAAAATGAGTCCTCTATTTCAGCACTAGTTGAGAGTCCCGTTTATACATCACCAAACAAAAGAGTTGATGACCTTCGTTTTGATTATATTATTATTACGCTCTCAGAGTTAATAACAAACATATTTAAGCAGCCTTTATATTCTTACAGAGTAAATGCTTCAACAGAAACCCAACAGGTTTATACAACAACGCGAAAGCACAGACACTTCCAGGAGACCTTGTGTAAGTAATGTAATAGATGACACACAAATAGTGAGATGGAGCACATGAAACGGATGTCTCTTGCCCATCATGTAGCTCCTAATTGTAATTATCCAGTTTAATTTGATCCCATTGTTCTTTCTGAACTTGTAATTTGATTGGCTGAGAGCCCATCGGTTCTGTGCTCGAATCTTTGATAAATTCATCTGCATAAAGTGGGGCAATTAGAACACGTCTGTATCCGCACTGCGCATAACAGCGCCGAACCGTTTGTGCCACTGATTGAACACACCCCGGTTTTGTTTTCTATGGTAACGGTTGTTAGATAAATATTGATCACACGACTTCTTGATTCCATTCCATGTATTCTGTCCTTGAAATTTTAAAGATTGCAATGTTCCTTCCAAATATTTGTTACTTTCCAGACTGATATTTTTTATCTAACGATCATATAGACTTTTGCCTGAAAACCACGTAGCGCATAATGTGTTCCGATTCCGTATCATATAGAGGACTCATTCTGATTCCGTAACATATAGACGACTCGTTCCCGGTAGGGCTACGGGCTATCATAACAGGCACATAGATACATTCTATGTGCGTTTCAGTGATCGACCGAACATTATGTCCCAAAAATGTTTAAAAATAATTTAACCCTTTATCTAACATGAAAAGCAGACGGTAATTGCCAAAAAAATTCTTGAATAACTAATTTTTTTCATTTTGTTGTCTCAAAAACATAGGTTATGACCACTCATTGGAACGAGCTCGACGAGCTCGTTACAACGAGGGGTCATAACCTATGTTTTTGAGACAAAAAATAAAAAAAATAATGAAAATGAATCGGCGATTTTTTGAGAATAGCATTGGCCGGGTTTTGCCATTACGTTGGGTAAATGGTTAAGATTTAATCTGTTTATGTGACAGACTTGTTAGATAAATGAATTATCATGATAATGTGCATGTCCTGTGATTTGTATCAGATTCTCGGCGGTGTCCAAAAATGGGATCACAACTCGCCGGCAAAGCAAGCTCGTTGAGATCCTATTCTGGACACCACCTCGAATCTGATACAAATCACAGGACATGCACATTTCCTGATAATCTGTATTTTTCTCATGATTTGTAGAATGTCACAAACACAACAGTAAACACTTTGAGTTGGCTTTTGAAGTAAAACTTCGTACTGTATTCGGTCCACTGCCGTAACTTAAAATGCAGTGTTTTAGATTGCGGTATGGGTCTCGTTTATGATGAAGAAACACAATTAGTGAAAGATTCATTCAATTTGACAGCAAACACTTCGTTTGTTTTTTAATCAACACATGGAACAGATTTTCTGTGCTCGTTAACAAATGGTTTTCCATAGTTAAATTCCGGAATGTCTAACTCATCAAGAGACGTTTATAAATCTCCTAAATATTATATACAACGATTGCTCTGCGTATTCAACGTTACGTGATACAATACAGACATTGAGAAATTTTCTACATACACGCCTGGACTCCGAATTTCACGTAGGAACGTCGTCTAAGAAGGCAACTTGATTGGACGTTACGCGTCTGAGAGTGACGTTATGGCCTAGATGAAATGCTTCGACCCAAAGAGTGTCAATCAAGAAAGTTACAAGACCGCCGAAGGTGATATTTTTCTTTAAAAAGTCAGCTTCATTTACTTAATTCATGTTTAATTGTGGTACAAATACAAAACACAACGACGGTAGAGTGTGGGGGACAAAACTCCACGACACGAGGTGAAATACCACAAGAACCCCACGTACTCCATCGCCATTGTGCTCTGTCTTAATACTTTACAAGTTGTGTATTTATATCCAATCTAACCTAAGTTCAGTTTGTTTAGAACCGAATTACTGTAAGACATGCATACTGTTTTTTCAACCAACCCAGGTTCATAATTACCTTTACCCTAATTTCAAATATTTGTAAAATTATTTTTGTTTACATCAAGAGTCAGTCTTTTTAAAAAATTAAAAAAATATCTTTACGGGAAAGAAATTCATGTTTGGTCGAATACTTGTCTTCTCACTGTGTCCATTGCCACACCGTGGGACATAGGCTACTGACTACAAGAGATACGATTACGTTATTTAAAGATCGTGTATTTCACTGTTGGTACAACCGGCGAATCACACTGAAAAAAGAATAAAACAAGAGCACCGCCTAGCGGGACATTATACACCCGTTTTGTATTTTTGAAGGGTTGGGGTAAGGATGGGGGTGAGGGTGAAAATTGTTCGGACCAACCCCATATTCGAACTTGACCTGTATTTTGTTGTGATTAAACAACATACCAAGCTTGGAACCAATGGGAAAACAAATATTAGAAGTTATCACCAAATATTTTATGCATTCTATGTCCAACAAGGGCCATAATTCAGGGGAACTTTGAAGTTCGAACTGACCCCATATTCGAACTTGACCTGTCTTTTGTTTTGATTAAACCGCATACCAAGTTTAGGAGTCAATCGAAAAAAAAAATACTAAAGGATATCATCTGGAAACCAAATGTTGACGAACGGACAGACCGACGGATGGACAAATGAGTGGACAAATGGGCAGACAGACTGATTCCATAATTCGACGGTTTTTCAACAGGCGTATAAAAAATCAGTCAGGCCATACTAAAGTTATAATCCGGAAATCAAAAAATGCACAAATTCAAGAGGAATAACTCTGGAAAGGTACATGCGATTTTGGCCGAAAGTGAACTTGGGCTGTGTTTTTTGAGGTCATAAACAAAATCTGAGAATTTGAAACAAATTAGTCAAGGCAAACTAAAGTTACCATCCGGAAACCACATAATTCACAAATTTGCAATCATTCAAGGGGAATAACTATGGAACGGTACATGCGATTAGGGCCAAAGGTGAACTTGAGCTGTGCTTTGTGAGCAAAAACAAAATCTGAGAATTTGAAAAAAATCCGGTCAAGGCAAACTAAAGTTATCATCCGGAAACCACAAAATCCACAAATTTGCAATCATTCAAGGGGAATAACTCTGGAAAGGTATATGCGATTGTGGTCAAAAGTGAACTTGAGCTGCATTTTGTGGTCAAAAACAAAAAACTGAAATTTTGAAATAAATCGGTCAAGGCAAACTAAAGTTATCGTCCGGAAACGAGACGTTTGGTTAAATTCCCATAAATAAAGGGACATAACTCTTCTGCAAATGGGCCGCTAGAAACGGAAATCGAACCCATTCTGTATTGTGTCATTCTAAATCCACATGCCAAATTTATCTCACTTCAAACCATTACAACTAAAGTTATCGTCCGGAAACGAAATGTGTCCATGGTCGGACAGACAGACGAGTGGAGAGACTATTCACATAATACGTCCCGTTTTTCAAACGGGCGTATAAAAGCAACATCTGAAACATTTGCTGTCAAGCAGAAGGGTCGAAAGGGGCTTGTCCCCCATACCGTCCCTGCGCGCCTTCGGCGCTCGAAACCATTCCTTTCGAAACTTTGCTGTCAAACCGTCAAGGCGTTCGGCTTTAAATGATCAGAAACAAATTTTTTTTCTCAAAAATTGTGTTTTCAAAGGGCCATAACTCTGCAGCGGATGAACTGAGAAACACCAATATCGAACTTGACCGGTATTTTATTGCTACAAATAACATCTGAAAGTTTGATGTCGATCCCTCAGGGCGTTCGACTTTAAATGAAGGGAAACCAATTTTCTTTCGAAAGATTGTGTTTTCAAAGGGCCATAACTCTGCAGCGGATGGACTGAGAAACACAATATCGAACTTGACCTGTATTTCATTGCTAAAAACAACATCTGAAAAATTTGGTGTCAATCCGTCAATGAGTTCAGCTTTAAATGAACGGAAACCAATTTTTTTTAGAGAAAATGTGTTTTCAAAGTGCCATATCTCTGCAGCGGATGGACTGGGAAACACCAATATCGAACTTGACCTGTATTTTATTGCTAAAAACAACTTCTGAAAGTTTGATGTCGATCCGTCAAGGATTTCGACTTTAAATGAACTTAAATGAACGGAAACCAAATTGTTTACGGACAGACAGACGGACGGACGGACAGACGGACGGACGTTCCAACTATTTGGGTTTAAGGGCTACGAAAAAAACATTTTATATGTCCATCACCTTATTTTAGCCAGAACCCCACCTCCTCCACCCTAGAACTTATATTTATCCCTAACCCCACCCCATCCACTCAAAAACCACACCCTAACCACACCCTAACCCTACCCTACCCTGACCCTAAAACCCCACCCCCCACCCTAACCCCCACCCCTGGGACCTAACCCTCCCCAACCTTAAGATCTACTCTGGGGCTACCCCTAACTCTAACCCAACCCAACCCCACCCCTGACCCTAACCCCATCCTAGCCAGACCAAAAGGATTAGGGGCTATTTTTTTGGTTATGGGGCTATAAAAACTAAACCCCCACCCCAACCCCCACCCCCTGGGTCCTAACCCCCTTCAACCTTTAGCCCTGCCCTGGGGCTACCCCTAACCCTAACTCCACCCCTCTCCTAACCCTAATACTACCCTAATTTCGACTAACCTCCTAAAAATAATAGCTCCTAAACAGGTTTAGTTGGCCCCAACAGACAGTCTGTTAACATAATACGTCCGTTTTTATAAACGGGCATATAAAAAGTAAACCTATGTTTTTTGAGTGGTTACCATAATTTCTTTTCATTTTTCATTTGTGTCTGGCAAACACATACGCGTCAATCTGGCGTGCAAAACTGCACGAAACTCTTCTGAATTTTTCTTGCCACCTACGGTCGATCGTTAGAATTTTATATTTCACATCGTCCCTCATGAAATAATAATGGTATCTACTCAACCCCCCCCCCCCCCCAAAAAAAAAAAACATAGGTATCATCTATGTCGCTTTGTCTCTACTTCCAACTGTGTATTCCACAGTCTAGTCGGGAGCGCGGTGGCTCAACGGTGGACTTCTATGCTAGAGGTCCCGAGTTCGATCCCCGTCCGGGACGGCCCGCGTTGTGTTCTTGGGCAAGGCACTTTTTATCACGGTTGTCTACACGGGGGCACGATGACGCCGTGCACTAAGGCGCACTGCACATCGATGGTGCACATGTCTTCAACCACTGTAACCCTGCTTGAGCGGAGCTTGAACAGAATTAGAGTGTTGAGGAGCTGAGAGTTGCTCGGTGGTTCTCTCCAGGTACTCTGCCTTCCTCCACCCGTAAAACTGCCACGGTCACGATTGGCAATTGTGCATAAGTATGTGACCTTAAATACCAATAAATAATTAAATATAAATAAGCGACCTAGTCAAGTTGTGGTCCCTTTCTTCCACTTCAATCATCTTCCAACCTGAAGGCTAGCCTCCGGGTTGGAAGTTATTTGAAGACTGCCAAAGACCTCGGTTGGGTCTATTTCTTCCTCTGCTTCGAGCCTCCGAGTTGAAAGATGGTTGGAGTAAAAGAAATGGTGGAATTCTTTGGCCAAATGCAACTAAATTTGTTTACATTTGCATATAATTTAGAACAGGAATCCTTTATAATGACACATTTTCACGATCTCATTTTGTTTAACATATTTTGTTCTGTTTCAGTACAAATGCCATCCTAGCACAGTCAGACGACTTTGTTAAAGCTTTTAATTGCCCCGTTGGATCCAAGATGAATGCAAAGACGAAATGTCCATTGTATTAGAACTTGCGCTTAATTGAACCAGAAGAAAGTCTGGTAGGAGAAGTGTTTTCACAAACTGTTTCAATAATATGTGTTCTATGTACACGGATAATGTCCAGTAACCATGATAGAACTAATAAAACTCACGACTATAGCCGTTTATTTAAATCAACACAATCCAGCGATGTTCACAACAATTATGTTTAATTTTGTTCAATTTATTCACTTTCAAAAACATTTGCTCATGGTATCTTATTTGCATCCTTCAGAATGGATTCACAAACTCTATTTCTTCCACTTGTATGGGTGTGATCGGGGTGCCGATTAATCCACGAAACATTCGAAGCAGCAGACAATGTCCTTTTGTGTCACGCCACATATTTTAAGACAGAACACAACTAGGGTGAAGTACGGAGGACAGGAATTAAACGAGCCTAGTTTGAGTTTTCTAGGTGCTTCACGAGAGCCGTACTAAAAAGGAGTTGTGTTCCGTATTTACATCACGATTGAATTTGAATTTAGTGAACGCAGGTTAGAGTTTTAAAGAAAAATATCACTCTTGGAGGTCTGTTTACTTTGTTGCGCGAAATCGTTGATTTGTGTCAGTGTCAATCATAATTACGTCAATCAGATGCTTTACGACCAATCAAAAGCGTTCTTACATGCTCATTTTGTTGTCAGCCTTCCCAAACTATTCAACGCCTATATTCTACTGGGTAATGTTGGATACACGCAGCAATCGTGGTATACAATTTCGTATTAGCAAATGTTCAAATATCCTTTTTGCTGTATATGTAAAGGTCTAATCATGGTCTGATCGGTTTTCCTACTTCAACCATCTTCCAAACCGAAGGTTAGCCTTCGCGTTGGAAGGTGAGTGAAATAGAAAAATAAAGTGCGATTATTGAATTTTACATAATCAGGTAGCATGTCTGAGGAATAAAGTTGGAGATGGGGGGGGGGGGGGGGGGGGGGGGGGGTGATAACTTGCACCTTCCAGTTCCACCACCTCTAGATTCTAACAAATACACGATATTTTTTTTTAATTCATCAACATAGCTTCTGTGGATTACATAGTCTGCTTAGCGCGTTAAGTGTATGTGTTTCCTTCAATGCCCACCAGGGTCTAAATATATAACCGACTGGAATTCTGAAATGACAATTGTCGCATTCGTATTCCATGATTCTAGCCTCAATTTCTAGGCTACATGCAACTCCCAGCAAAGCTTATTTCATATTGTTTGAACATCTAGATGCGTTCGTCAAGACGGCGCTCATGCCGCCTCGCGTAGGCCCTACTATTCCCCCGCGCTGATACTCGTGCCGTATTGACGAATGCGTTCACATATCGTGACATTATGTGTATTTATTATACAACTACCACAAATAGCTCCTCACTACCCACGGAGACTGCCCATCAAATCTGGTTCGCTGGAAAAGGGGTCTCAGCTTTTCCAAACCTGTATCATACCTGGCTCGAAATACGCTCGTATGACACGTAGGTAGGTTTTTCAGGCGACAATTTTACGAACGAGCAATAAAACACCGAATGGCTTTGCGCTGAACATTGGACAAACATGCCATTATTTCTTGTTTTGTTTCTTTACACTTCAGGTGTCGTATACATTTTTAAATATCCACTGTTATATAATTAACAGATTATTACAACAGTCAGTTGATCTGGGTTGCCATATTACGTGCTATTGAAGACACCAGATCATTCAGATCAAACAAGACGCCCTCAGCGTCTTGTTTGATCTGGTTGATCTGATATCTTCAACTCGACGTATTCTGACAACTTTCATCAACTGACTGTAGTAATAGTCTGTATTTACCCCACATCGGACAGTTTTGTGGGGAAATATCAATCAGTTATTAATGGGGCGCGTGGGGGCAAACAAAGTATCGCCTATTACCGGTAAGCTCTTCTCCGTTAAAGCTGAAGGTAAACGGTCAAAACAGTTCTGCCAAGACGCTTCACAGTAATAAGAAAGCTGCAATACTGCGGTAACAAATCTGGCGAAAAAATCAAAATGTTGACTTTGTGTAATATGATAATTTGCAGTTTTACGGAGGAATATTTCGGCATTTCTATCTCAATACTTGAAAGACTTACGGAGTGCATTATCAAGCGATATCTCTGGAAAACATGGGCAGCGGAAGGGGGCCGTCAGTGGGGAAAATACGTTACACACTTTCTTAGGGGACCAACACACGATGGTCTTCGGTGAGTCACTGTAGATTATAATACTGGTTATTGATTTTGCACAATACATTCCACGCAGTTTTTTTGTTAAACCTCCGCAACATAGTGAAAGGGTCAAGTGGCAATTGGTGAAACTGATTATAAACAATTTAACATGTAAATAAAAGTATTAAATTCGACTTTGTTACATTTTTGTACCCAGCAGCAAAAGTAAGGAAAGGATTATGGGGTGTTACCTCCGCCAGCCCCCACCCAACAACAATTTTCCTGTTTGATATTTTTCTGTGGATTCAATTTGCACTTGATAGTGATTCTCTACTTTCTTACACGCCTGTTCTATGATATCTCCATCTACAGCAACACTAAACCATGCGGAAAATGAAAATCTGTTCCGCACATATGTGCGGAACGGAAATCATTGACGGACTATTTTTATAAAGAAGCGAAATTTCACTGGAATATTTTCCACAAATCGTGCACCGCAATTACAGTTTGAATTGCTAGCGATTCCTAAAAATCTTCCCCCGAGTTCCAATGTGTTCTATGTGCCATTAGGCACATAGAACACACTGGAACTCAGGGAACGAAATAGTAACACGGGTTCTCCTCGCAGATTTGGGTGGTGATAAAATATGTTCTTTTTGTTGATAGTTGTCAAAAGAATTGCTGAGTGTCTTTCTGATAATTGTTTTTTAACCCTTTACCTAACGTAACGGTCAAAGCCGGCCAGCGCTATTCTCAAAAATCGCCAATTAATTTTCATTATTTTTTCATTTTTTGTCTCAAAAACATAGGTTATGACCCCTCGTTGGAACGAGCTCGTCGAGCTCGTTCCAACGAGTGGTCATAACCTATGTTTTTGAGACAAAAAAATGAAAAAAATAGTTATTCAACAATTATTTTTGCAAGTGTCGTCTGCTTTTCATGTTAGGTAAAGGGTTAAAATACGTGAAGGCGTGGTAATAAACACAGAACGACACACAGGTGTGAATGAGTAAATCGATATGGCACATTCAGATGTGTGTGTCGTTCTGTGTGTGTCTTACGAGATAAGATTTGATATACTTGGATTTATTTAGCTCACATTTATTTTACAGTACCGATCGACAACAAACTTATAACTAGATTATAAAGGCATGCCTTCGTCGAAAATTTGCAGACTGCAAAAATTATTGGGAGGGAGAGTCACACACTCCTACCCCACCCCCTATCACATTTTGTGCATCACACTTTGTCGACAATTGAAGAAGAATAAGTATCCGTCTAACGCAATACGATAAACGCTCGCAATGTGTACAGCTTGTAACAAGACAGAACACAACGAGGGCGGAGTACGGTGCACCGGAATCAACGACTCGGCGTGGAGTTTTCCCTGTATTACAAAATACAGAAAAAACTCTTCGAAAAGTCGTTGATTTCTGTCCCCCGCACTCTACCCGAGTTGTGTTCTGTAATTATATCATGATTAGACTTGAGTTTAGTGAATGAAGTAGGTAATTTTAACCCTTTACCCAACGCAGACGATATCAAAATTTATTATTTTAAATATCATGGTTTTCAAATTTTTCAAAAAATTTCAACAAAACTATAACATGTGACCCCTCGTTGGAACGAGCTCGACGAGCTCGTTCCAACGAGGGGTCACATGATATGGTTTTGTTGAACTTTTTTGAAAAATATATTTTTTTTTTCAACTGCTGAATTTTCATATTACGCGGGCGGATGCGGCCGATTCGTTGGGTAAAGGGTTAAAGAAAAAATATCACCTTCAGTGTCTAACTTACTTGCCTTGCACTTTTTTGTGTCGAAGCATTTCATTCACATCATAACGTCGAACACGTAACGTCCAATCTTGACATTCATACGCTTAATCCAGATTCTACGCGTGGATTGTCTGGCACATTTTCTAATGTCTGTATTGCATCGCCTATAACGTAACGTTGAATTCACACAACAATCGTTTATTTACTGGGGCTTAATGACACTTTCGACAGTCCGGGTTACCTCATGTTGGACAGTTTTACGGGTGGAGGAAGCCGGAGTAACCGGAGAGAAGCACCCCTCCCCTCCCCCCCCCCCCCCCCCCACACACACACACACAAGCAGGATGAACACTGAGTGAAGGCAAGTGCAGCATCGAAACTTTGCGTCAAAAATCTGAACAGACAGTCTCAGCGATATATACTCAAGGGGAGCGGGGTGACCCATGTTTGCCTGACCTTGATATAAATTTGCCTGATTCTGATATACACATTTCGTTGCTTCTCGGTGAGCAATTCAGACAAGGAGACTTCATTCACCGTAATGGACCAAAACAATCGGTAATGTCGTGGTATATTCCCTGGCATTCTGTCACGTCTTTCATCCACTCAATTGTCGGGTTGTCTTGCTTAATTTCTGTTTTAGAGCTGGACCGACTCGCATATTACCAAATTTGCAACCACCTATGACAGCTTTACCCCCAACGCGGAGATCTTTGAATATGCCAGTTATCGGGTAACGGTACCCTGCTCTACTACTGCCCTACGAGACAAAGGATTCCTCTGGAAGGACGCAATGCACCACGCAAACATTCACAGGATTTGCTTGAAGCATTGTTACACGACCATACAGTTTCCTGTGTCATCGTTGATGTTAAGTACACAAGTTGCGACAAAATCAGCTATGCAAAACAATTTAATTTTGTCAAGATTTCTGTTGGACTGTTCTAATTGTGGGAGAGATGGTCACTTAATACACTGGATTCCACGCTAGCATTGCGCTTGGTGCGATAAAGGGGTAATTATCCCCGCATTTTAAAAAATGCGGGGATATTGTCATGATCTCCGTCCGTACGTCCGTACGTCCGTACTTCCGTACGTCCGGTTTTGTAATTCGAAACGCTGTAACTTTCTACAGTTGTTCGATAGGGTCTGTGCAACCCAGAAATACAACTTTTAAATTTTTGTGCCACCAGGTGGCTTCTGTGGAGCCACTTAAAAAATGCGTTATTTTTTCACTTTTTTGCTGAATAGTCCCAACCTATGTAATTCGGAGTTCTAAAATTACACTAGGGTGTTGCTAAATGATCTGTAGATATGTAGGAAGGTTTCGGATTTTTCGGGTGCCACCGTAGCCACTTTTGTGTTTTCTTAGACCGTTTCCGGCAAAAGGCTCGTAGGATATGTAATTCGAAATGCTAAATCCATGCTCAGATGTTGCAGTAGGGTCTATAGATGCGCACGAAGGTTTCGGATTTTTCGGGTGCCACGTGGCTGTGCCACCGTAGCCACTTTTGTGTTTTCTTAGACCGTTTCCGGCAAAAGGCTCGTAGGATATGTAATTCGAAACGCTAAATCCATGCTCAGAAGTTGCAGTAGGGGCTATAGATGCGCAGGAAGGTTTCGGATTTTTCGGGTGCCACGTGGCTGTGCCACCGTAGCCACTTTTGTGTTTTCTTGAACCGTTTCCGGCGAAAGGCTCGTAGGGTATGTAATTCGAAATGCTAAAACCACGCTCATATGTTGCAGTAGGGTCTATAGATGCACACGAAGGTTTCAGATTTTTCGGGTGCCACGTGGCTGTGCCACCGTAGCCACTTTCGTGTTTTCTTAGATCGTTTCCGGCGAAAGGCTCGTAGGGAATGTAATTCGAAATGCTAAAACCATGCTCATATCTTGCAGTAGGGACTATAGATGCGCACAAAGGTTTCAGATTTTTCGGGTGCCACGTGGCTGTGCCACCGTAGCCACTTTTGTGTTTTCTTAGACCGTTTCCGGCAAAAGGTTCGTAGGATATGTAATTCGAAAAGCTAAATCCATGCTCAGATGTTGCAGTAGGGGCTATAGATGCGCAGGAAGGTTTCGGATTTTTCGGGTGCCACGTGGCTGTGCCACCGTAGCCACTTTTGTGTTTTCTTGAACCGTTTCCGGCGAAAGGCTCGTAGGGTATGTAATTCGAAATGCTAAAACCATGCTCATATGTTGCAGTAGGGTCTTTAGATGCACACAAAGGTTTCGGATTTTTCGGGTGCCACGTGGCTGTGCCACCGTAGCCACTTTCGTGTTTTCTTAGATCCTTTCCGGCGAAAGGCTCGTAGGGAATGTAATTCGAAATGATCAAACCATGCTCATATGTTGCAGTAGGGACTATAGATGTGCACAACGGTTTCGGATTTTTCGGGTGCCACGTGGCTGTGCCACTTTAGCCACTTTTATGTTTTCTTAGACCGTTTCCGCCGAAAGTCTGGTAGGGTATGTAATTCGAAATGCTAAAACTATTCTCAGATGTTGCAGTATGGTCTATAGATGCGTACGAAGGTTTTGGATTTTTTGGGTGCCACGTGGCTGTGCCACCGTTGCCACTTTTGTGTTTTCTTAGACCTTTTCCGGTGAAAGGCTCGTAGGGTATGTAATTCGAAATGCTAAATCCATGCTCAGATGTTGCAGTATGGTCTATAGATGCGTACGAAGGTTTTGGATTTTTTGGGTGCCACGTGGCTGCGCCACCGCTGCCACTTTCGTGTTTTCTTAGACCGTTTCCGGCGAAAGGCTCCTAGGGTATGTAATTCGAAATGCTAAAACCATGCTCAAATGTTGCAGTAGGGTCTGTAGATGTGCACGACGGTTTCGGATTTTTCAGCGGCCATGTGGCTGTGCCACTATTGCCACTTTCATGTTTTCTTAGACCGTTTCCGGCGAAAGGCTCCTAGAGTATGTAATTTGAAATGCTAAAAGCATGCTGAGATGTTGCAATAGGGTCTGTAGATGCGCACGAAGGTTTTGGATTTTTTGAGTGCCACGTGACCGTACCACCATTGCCACTTTCATATTTTCTTAGACCGTTTCCGGCAAAAGGCTCCTAGGGTATGTAATTGGAAACGCTAAAACCATGCTCAAATGTTGCTGTGGAGTCTGTAGATGCGCACGAAGGTGTCGGATTTTTGGGGTGCCACATGGCAGTGCCACCGTTGCCACTTTCGTGTTTTCTTAGACCGTTTCCAGCGAAAGGCTGCTAGGGTATGTAATTCGAAACGCTAAAACCATGCTCAAATGTGTAGTAGGGACTGTAGATGTGCATGAAGGTTTCGTATTTTTCAGGTGCCACGTGGCTGTGCCACTGTTGCCACTTTCATGTTTTCTTAGACCGTTTCTGACGAAAGACTCCTAGAGTATTTAATTCGAAATGCTAAAAGCATGCTCAGATGTTGCAGTAGGGTCTGTAGATGCGCAGGAAGGTTTCGGATTTTTTGGGTGCCATGTGACCGTACCACTGTTGCCACTTTCGTGTTTTCTTAGCCCCTTTCCTGCGAAAGGCTCCTAGGGTATGTAATTCGAAATGCCAAAACCATGCTCAAATGTTGCAGTGGGGTCTGTAGATGCGCACGAAGGTTTCAGATTTTTCAGCTGCTATGTGGCTGTGCCACCGTTGCCACTTTCATGTTTTCTTAGACCGTTTCCGGCGAAAGGCTCCTAGGGTATGTAATTCGAAATCCTAAAACCATGCTCAAATGCTGCAGTAGGGTCTGTAGATGTGCACGAAGGTTCCGGATATTTGGGGTACCACGTGGCTGTGCCACCGTTGCCACTTTCGTGTTTTCTTAGACCCTTTCCGGTGAAAGGCTCCTAGGGTATGTAATTCGAAATGCTAAAACCATGCTCAAATGTTGCAGTGGGGTCTGTAGATGTGCACGAAGGTTTTGGATTTTTCAGCTGCCAAGTGGCTGTGCCGTTGCCACTTTCGCGTTTTCTTAGACCGTTTCCGGCAAAAGGCTCCTAGGGTATGTAATTCGAAACGCTAAAACCATGCTTAAATGTTGCAATGGGGTCTGTAGATGCACTGGAATGTTTCGGATTTTTCAGGTGCCACGTGGCTGTACCACCATTGCCACTTTCGTGTTTTCTTAGACCGTTTCCAGCGAAAGGCTCCTAGAGTATGTAGCTCGAAACGCTAAAACCATGCTGAGATGTTGCAGTGGGGTCTATAAATGAGCAAGAAGGTTTCAGATTTTTTTGGGGGTGCTACGTGGCTGTGTCACCGTTGCCACTTTTGTGTTTTCTGAGACCGTTTCCGGCGAAAGGCTCCTAGGGTATGTAATTCGAAATGCTAAGCGCATGCTCAAATGTTGCAGTAGGGTCTGCAGATGCGTACAAAGGTTTCAGATTTTTCAGGTGCCACGTGGCGGTGCAACCATTTTGCTTTCATGTTTTCTTAGACCGTTTCCGGCAAAAAGCTCCTAGAGTATGTAATTTGAAATGCTAAAACTATGCTCAAATGTTGCAGTAGGGTCTGTAGATGTGCATGAAGTTTCGGATTTTTGTGGTGCCACGTGGCTGTGCCACCATTGGCACTTTCATGTTTTCTTAGACCGTTTCCGGCGAAAGGCTCCCAGGGTACATGTATGTAATTCGAAACGCTAAAGCCATGCTCAAATGTTGCAGTGGAGTCTGTAGGTGCGCACGAAGCTGTGTCACCTGTGCCA
This sequence comes from Pictodentalium vernedei, assembly GCA_031216915.1. NCBI lineage: Eukaryota > Metazoa > Mollusca > Scaphopoda > Dentaliida > Dentaliidae > Pictodentalium > Pictodentalium vernedei. Next base: position 259,572,114 of record CM062289.1, read on the forward strand.
CTCAATATGATTTTAGTGTGTCATATACAGTGCGCATCTACAGTGTGTCTTATTGATTTTAAGAAAGCCTTCGACACTGTTGACAGAAATATTCTCTTTCAAAAACTTAACAAAGTGGGTATATGTGGTAATATTCTCGCAGTGTTAAGTTCTTTATATCAGTCAAGCTTTTATCAAATAAAAACCAAACTTGGCGTGAGCTCCGCACAATTATCGACAATCGGTGTTAGGCAGGGCTGTGTTATTTCGCCGACATTATTTAAAATTTTTATTGATGACATTGGACACATTTTTGATGAAAAATGTGCACCTGTAAAATTAAATAATACTACATTAAATCATCTGCTTTTCGCAGATGATCTGGTGCCGATATCAGACAACCCCTACGGATTGCAGCGATGCTTAGACCAATTGGACGATTACTCTGTTAGAAACGGGCTCCTTGTAAATGTAGATAAAACAAAGGCGATGACATTCCACTCCCGTAAAGTTAGAATGCCAAACTTCCACATTGGTTCAAATTCAGTTACTCAGGTATCCGATTACACTTATCTTGGCCTATCTTTCGCAAAAAATGGAAAGTTAACAAAAGCACAACAAGAATTAAGCAAACAGGGCATGAAAGTACTGTACAGTCTACTAAATACTTTCAAAAAGGAATGGCCACCTCCGATAATTCTTCTCACAAAACTTTTCGATTCACTTATTAAGCCTATTCTTTTATATGGAAGTGAAATATGGGCGTCTGAAATAAACAACACACACGGTGATAAGGTTCCGTGTGAACATGTTCATCTACAGTTCTGTAAAGCCTACTCGGTGTTAACGGAAAATCATCCAACCACGCAGCGAGAGCGGAATTAGGTCGATATCCTGTGCACATAGAGGCTACGATGCAAATGATTAAATATGCAACCAAATTGTACCAGAAGTCTTCTTCAACACTGTTGACTGAGGCTAGAACTGAGTCTGAAAATTATACATTACCAGATTCAATCATTTCAAGATGTCACCGTCTTGTGGAAGATAGTGATCAAGCAAATGACCCCGGTAAACAACCAGCAAACCTTAGCAATTGGAAAATTGACGTAATTCGTGAAGACTTGAAGACTCGCCACCTTAATACTTTTCTAAATGATATATACAATGATGATAAGAAGGCCGGAAAAAACAAACTTAGAACCTATAGAGAGTTTAAAGACATTTATAACATAGAAATTTATTTACTGAACACAACTACGGAACATGCAAAAAATATGTTCATCCGATTACGTATTAGTAATCACAACTTAATGATTGAAAAGGGTAGACATATGCAGCCCCCATTACCTGTACATAAACGGTTATGTAAGGTCTGTAACAATGGTAATATAGAAAACGAATTCCACTTTGTTATGGATTGTAAGAGATATGACTCTATACGTGCAGACTCCTATCGCAAAATCGAGAGAGAATATCCAGATTTTGTTGGTATGAGTAGCTTTGAGAGATTCGTATTTCTTATGAAAAATGAAATCCCCGCACTGTGTGGTATCATCTGTAATATGATCCGACAAATGTTTGAATACAGAGAATGCTTACTTGCGGCATAATACCAATTAGAATGAAATCATTAGCTATAACATGCACCAACTGAACATTAGTGTTTATGGTTTCAAACATATTTTGCTATTTCTTGGTATTATTGTTACTAATTTCAATGACATGCAATCTGCCTTGTTTTTGGTGTTCTTGCAATAAATATTATCTTATCTTATCTTATAATACATTTCATTTTTGTATCAAGCATTCATACAAAGTCAAGGATGCAAATGCGGGGATACACTATAGTGTGCTTTGCACACAAGTGACACCATCTAGTTAACTATTTTTCTGTTCAGTTTCCAATTTCTAGACAGAATGATACAGTACCTCAAGTTCGTGCCATGCTGTAAAACAAACACAAATTCTAACTACAATTTAACGCAATGTCAAAATTTATAATCAGTGATTACATACGGCATTTTTAACACTAGGCACCAGACATAATTTAAATACTTGTCTTTGTTCTATATTGAGGGTTAAATTGGAGCGATCACACTACTCCAAATTGAGACGAAATGTTGTTCGTTATTACATAAACGCTGGGACCCTGTGAATCTCAAAAGGAATCAGGTAGAACATTTAGAATCCAACGGCTCTTCTTTTATTTATTTATTGGTGTTTAAGGTCACATATTTCTGTATAATGGCTGATCGTGACCGCTACGGCTCTTCAAATTTTAACCCTTTACCCAACGTAACGGCCAAAACCGGCCAGCGCTATTCTCAAAAATCGCCAATTAATTTTCATTATTTTTTTCATTTTTTGTCTCAAAAACATAGGTTATGACCCCTCGTTGGAACGAGCTCGTCGAGCTCGTTCCAACGAGGGGTCATAACCTATGTTTTTGAGACAAAAAATGAAAAAAATTAGTTATTCAAGAATTATTTTTGCATGTGTCGTCTGCTTTTCAGGTTAGGTAAAGGGTTAAATATTGCATCTTCTTATAACCGTAAATATTTTGACTTTTCACTAGAGTATTATTGTTTGAGCAAGTCAGTCACAAAGCGGAAATTCCCGAACTGAATCAGAGTATTCATCATGTATTTTGCATCAAATTTGCTTTTTCAAATGTCCCGTGTGCGATAGAATAACGAAAGGTCGCTGGCTTTATTTACAATGGCAGCCTAGCGAAACGATACTAAACCACGCACACCACTCGAGCGGTGTGTGTGGTTTAGTATCGTTTCGCTAGGCGGTTGGTGCCGAGGGAAGCTCTCTCGGCGTGTGTTCGAAGCCCCGCTATACCATTTTACAATGGCAGCCTAGCGAAACGATACTAAACCACGCACACCACTCGAGTGGTGTGTGTGGTTTAGTATCGTTTCGCTAGGCGGTTGGTGCCGAGGGAAGCTCTCTCGGCGTGTGTTGGAAGCCCCGCTATACCATTGTGAATCAGAGAAGTTTCGGCAGTGGAACCACCTTGTAGTCTTCTTGTATCACCAGGAGATCTGATGATACAAGAATAAACCTTTTCCAAAACTGCCATCTTGGATTTTAATCTATGCAAGGTCACAGGTCGTGGGGTCTAGACAAAGCGATTTCCATGTTCGTCGCGTTGAGTTCTGTGTCAGCCAAGTCCACTATAGTTTTGTGAAATTTTAAGTTTAAAATCGTAGAATCGTCGTCATACGATGGGATATCCCAGGTTTAAAGACTTTTTTTTACGGGGGTGAGGACTTGTTTTGAGTGGAAACAAGGAAACACTCGTTGCACGGAGTTTCCCGGCTTGGGAAATCCACGAAAGTTGTCGAAACAGTACCCATGGCCACAGAGTCATGACACAGCGTGCATTCAAAAAGCATTTAAGTCGAAAGGAACTCAATTCGAAATAGTGAAAGTTCTCATACAACATTACCTTTGCCTTAAACAAATGGTAACCTTGGCTAAATGTTTTTGAATTCACACTAATGAACGTAATGGGATCCGACGCACTTCACCCGCTCTCTTCTCCCATGGCTTACAACGTGTTTTCTTGAAATGTTTACACCGAGCGACCTGTGACCTTGCATAGATTAAAAGCCAAGATGGCAGTTTCGAAAAAGGCTTACAGGATTCACGAGGAGACACTTTGTAGGATTTTGAGAACATCTCGACAATTCGAAGCATCCGAATAAGCGCGATTTCGAATCAAACCGAATCAAATCATCGGGATGATTTAGAGTCTAATTGAATATTGAAGCGCCATATTTAACGCAACGCATCCAATGTGTAAATGTCTGAAGGATTAAGGTGCTATTTTAGTAATGAAATTTTGTTTATTTTGAAACTCCCACCTCTGATATTCCTTAAATTCAAATTCAATATACACAAATAATACATCAAAATGAAGGTTGGGAGGTATAGAATACGAAAAATATATGAAATCAACCCATAGAGTTGACAGCAGGCACCACTGGTTCCTGAAAGTCTGCTACCGTATTAGTACCAGAACTGATAATACAATACTATTTCCTGAGAACAAATTGTGGCCAAATGTGCTTCACATTAAAATTGAATTTTAAGGAATATCAGAGGTGTGAATTTAAAAAATAAACAAAATTCCATTACTTATACACCATCTTAACTCTCATCGCGGAAAACGTTGATGCTGCGCACGGTGCGTAAAACAGTTGGAAGTGAAACTTTTGTGGTGAGGGAAGCAATATTTCACCTTGGTTTAGGAATATACAAGGTTGAATGAAGTTGATTATAATAGATGAACGCTACTTTGATGAAATTCGCTTTTTAAACGTATTGCACACAATTAACCCACGCGACATTATCATTCTATACAACAAATCGGAACCACGTTTAACATTTTGCATGCTGCTGACGCATATTCCTTCCCAGGATACAAAATCCTGTGCCACTGAAATAAGTAAAATTTAGGCACATTTAACCAAATTTCTAAAATGAACGAACTTTTCGACCAGTGATTTCTTGAGATAAATTTAGATGAATTTTTCATCAATCTAGTCATGGCTGCTTCACAGCAGCCATGACTAGATTCGATGAGAAATATTTTGAAAATACTCAGCGGGTTAAGAGTTAACTCTTGTAACGATAACATTCATGAGCGATGTCAAGACCATGGGGAAGAGGTTAGGGGGACCCTCCATTTTCGGGCAAATTTTCAATAGATGGAAATGTTAAGCCTCAAACCACCCCAACAGTTGGAATGTTATGCCCAATGGATATAGATTCTGTGGCAATCTGTCTGTGGCTGTAACCGTTTCTAACAGACATTTAGCTTTTTAACCATATTTCAAGGGATTTTTTCAATCGAAATCCTTATGTGCAACAAGGCGTCATATGTAATACTGCGCATTGTAGATGGCGGCTTGTTGCACTCAAGAGACGATTTCAAACTCCAGAATACATCAACCCAAAAATAAGAAATTTCTAACACAAGGGGAGACAACCCAAAAGTCATATATTTCTAACACAAGAGGAGCGGGTAATTCGGATTTCTTCAACAGTTGGAAATTCACTGATAAAAGTTGGATCACTTAAAAGGGAGAGGGGTTGCAAATGGTTAGGAGGATTTTTTTAGAAAGTGATATCTGTTGAAAAGAAATATGTGACCAGAAGGACTCTAAGTACCAGGAAATGTAACCAGGCTGTGGAAAACTCATTACAAAAGTCACTGTTCTGTTGTGTTGGGGTTGTTTTGGTTTTTTTTTTTTGTTTTTTTTTGTTTGTTTGTTTTTTTTTTTGTTTTTTTTTGGGGGGGGGGGGGGGTTTGGGGGGGGGGTTGTTTTGTTTTTGTTTTGGTGGGATGGGGTAGGGGGTGCACCATGTTTTTTTCGTCCATTGGTTTTCCGCCAGATAACATGCCCAAAGCACCGTAATAAACACGATGTAATATTCAAAATAGCACAGTGTGCACTAAAGTAGGTAGTATTTATTGTTTTAAAAAAGGGCTCGTATACATGAATGTTTTCAATTCGTCGTTAAATATACCTAGCGGGGTGTAACATAGTGTGTGGGTGAGGTATGTATGTGTGTCAGGAGGTGTGTTCAATGGTGTGTTTGTGTCAATATACATGGGTATGTGTGTAAGAGGATGCGTATTTGAGTTGTGTGTGCGTGGGGGAGGGGGGGGGGGGGGTCCTAAACTATGTGAGGTTCGACCGATGCAAACGCCAAGGGCCTGAAATTCGTAATGGAATAGTCATAAGTAACATTCAGCCGTCATCTCAAACAAGTGGTTAGGACCAGTGGTGAGAAATGTTAGTTTTAGGATGCTGTGCCCAAAGAAGCATCTTAGAGCCACAATAAAACCTATTTAGCCTGCACAGTTGAAGGTATACAGAATAATTTTGGGAGCAAGTGGAGCACTCGAAAATACTAAGAAATTGTAACTGTATGCTCCAGAAGAACCGAGCAGTGCTCTAGGGGAGAATATGCAGCAGGACGAGGTGCCCATACCCTCATCAATATCACTGGTTTTATTCTAAGAGTCAAGGATGAATGATAGGTGGGGGAGTGTGGTGTATGTAAAAAGCGAGAATTTTCACCAGAATAACAAAATTCGAGCCTTCAAAAAACTAAATACTACCCATATTCTCATTAACAGTGCTGTTATAATTATAGGAGTAATGGGGAGATGGACAGGTGAGGTGTGTGTGTATAGGGGGAGGGGGTGGGGGGGGGGGGGGTGTACGTATAAGAACGAGGATTTTGACTCAGAATTCGAGCCAATAGAGTAGTAATGGGGGTAGTGGTTTGCGGTGATTCCATATACTCCCAAATTACCTTTTCGACCAAATGGCCATGTGCCACACTATGAATATGCAGCAGGGCGAGGTCGGACAAACAAAGAATTTGACCCAGAATAAGACAATTCGAGCCAGTGGACAAGTGTGTGTGTGGGGGTGGTGGGGGGGGGGGGGAGGGGCGCGGTGAATGTAAATGAAAGTGTCAATGACACTGTAGCTTGACTTGTCTGTGTGTTGTGTTTGATGAAAAGGATCATGTTATAAATGATTATGAAATAAGACAAGAATTGTGATAATTGGGAATATGTTAATTTCTGTTCCCTGTTTGCGATGTTTTTAATAAATATAATTATGAGGGTGTAGACTGTACTAAAGAACTGAGGGGTGGGTTAATGTCGCCTTCACAGTTAATGTATGTGACCCTCACAGTTAACGTATGTCAACAAAAGTTACAAAGTTACAGTGAAATTATTCAAAAACGAGTCATCCTATCAAGTTACAATGAAATCCCTTCATAAATATGGCCTGTAGACTGTGCTCAAGATTTTCGGGCTTCAGGCCTGTGTAGTATATTCGGGGGACAAACTAAGTGAGATCCTCACCTAACTCTTTAGCTGCTGAGTGTTGTCTGTTATCTGGTATTCTGTTACTGGCACACGTAAAGAAAACTCGGCTGCAGCGACATTAATCTGGAAGTTCTTGCTTGACCACTACAGACGAGAAAGCACATGTCCAGCGCCGGGTTTACCAATATATATCAAGGGAGAGGTGGTCCATTGGGGCAGGAGTACACCCCGGTGATGGAACTGGACATGGGCATCTTCGGAGGACACCACACTCCTCCCGGTATTAAAAAAAGAGTTGTCGGGGGTTGGGTGGTCAGCCAGGCCACCAAACATAGGGATAAATATTTGATCATGGGCATGTGCCAACATACACACCTACACGCCTGTATACACGTAGAAACTAGATGCATACAGGCACACAGCTGCGCACATCAACACAGGCCCACGGGGTCATGCCAATAAATTTTATCTTGGGGCGTTACTTTGGGGTGTGGTACACCTCATGCCCATAGTTCATGGATCAACAGGTCTTTTTTCTTTTACTTTATTTACAAATGAATCTTGTATGCGCCCACCCACAAATCTGCACACACACATACACGTACGGAATAGGTGCATGAAGTCAAAATGTTTGGACGCATGCAAGCATTGCAACTGAGGTCAACTTAACACCAAATATCAAAAATATTCCGACTGCTGGATCTGAATAAGAAGATTTTTAAAGAAAATTCCTCATTTTGAACTAAGTTACAATTCGAGCTCCCACAGTGAGCCCAAATATGGACCTAGGGACATGGCTTGAACAATCTTGAATCTTACCCCACCCCCCCCTCCCCCCCCCCCCCCCAAGGATGCTGCATCAAAAATATCAAAAGCATTCATCTGCTGGATCTGAAGAAGATTTTTAAAGAAAATTCCTCATTTTGAACTAAGTTGTCATTCAGGCTCTCATAGTGAGCCCAAATATGAACCAAGGGACTTGGCTTGAACAAACTTGAATCTCACCCCTCTAAGGTTGCTGCATGCCAAATATCAAAACATTCCGCCAGCTGGATCTGAATAAGAAGATTTTTAAAGTAAATTGACTAAGTTATAATTCGGGCTCCCACGGGGGAGCCCAAATATGGACCCAGGGACTTGGCTTTAACAAACTTGAATACCCCCCCCCCCCCCAAAGGATGCTACACACCACATATCAAAACATTCCGACTGCTGGATCTGAAGAAGAAGATTTTTAAGAAAATTCCTCATTTCGAACTAAGATACAATTCAAGCACCCACAGTGAGCCCAAATATGGACCTAGGGACATGGCTTGAACAAACTTGAATCTCACCCCCTAAGGATGCTGCATACCAAATATCAAAACATTCCGACTGCTGGATCTGAAGACGAAGATTTTTAAAGAAAATTCCTCATTTGAACTAAGTTATCATTCGGGCTCCCACAGCGAGCCCAAATATGGACCTAGGGACATGGCTTGAACAAACTTGAATCTCATTCCCCTAAGGATGCTGCATACCAAATATCAAAACATTCCGACTGCTGGATTTGAAGAAGATTTTTAAAGAAAATTCCTCATTTTGAACTAAGTTATAATTCGGGCTACCACAGTGAGCCCAAATATGAACCCAGGGACTTGGCTTGAACAAACTTTAATCTCACCCCCCTAAGCATGCTGCATACCCAATATCAAAAGATTCTGCCTGCTGGATCTTGAGAAGAAGATTTTCAAAGAAATTTGCCTGAAATGCACTAAGTTCGAATTCGGGCTTCTGTAGTGAGCCCAAATATGAATCCAGGGGGCCGATTTGAACAAACGTGAATCAGATCCACCCCACAATGTTGCATGCCAAATATCAAACGATTCCGCCTGCTGGTTCTGGAGAAGATGATTTTTTAAGAAATTTGCCTGAAATGCACTAAGTTCGAATTCGGGCTCCTATACTGAGCTCAAATATAAACCCAGGGGGCCGATTTGAACATACTTGAATCAGATCCACCCCACAATGTTGCATACCATATATAAAAAGATTCTGCCTGCTGGAGATGGAGAAGAAGACTTTTTAATGTTTTTCCCATTGCCTACAGTGCTAAAAAAGTGCTGACTCAGCACTTTTTCAAAGTCCCGAAACTGTACCCTATGATAAAACCGATGGCATTTTTTTTACCAATCCTTTCTGTTGGCCCTAAGGAAGCTTCACACCAAATAGAATTTCTCAGTGCCGTGCAGTTTTGGAGATATGGGCGTTTTAATTTTTTCTATTTTTAGCTCCTGCGGTTCCCACGGGGCTACTGGAAAAAAAAAAATTGGCATAAATTAGGTACTTATGCCCCAATAAGCCCTCACATAAAATTTGGTTCAAATCAGCCTCTCGGTTCGGAAAATAGAAATTTTGGGCTGGGCCAAAAATTTTGCCCCTCCCATAACGACGCCAAATATAGCCCATCAAACTTCTCTTGAACAAATCGGAGTCTACACATCAAAAGGAAGCTGCACACCAAATATCAAGTCTCTGCTACTGCTGGTTCATGAGAAGATTTTTTAAGATTTCAGCACACTTTTTGGGTGTGGCCCTATCAAGGGGCGAGGCAACTTGATTTGAACATAATCAAATTGCGATGTCATGACAAACTATTATCTCAAATATCAATTAAATTGGTTCAGCGGTTTGGGAGGAGAAGACGCAAACACCATGTTCACGGACGACGGACGGTGAGTGATCACTATAGCTCTCCTGACTGAAAGTCAGGTGAGCTAATAAGCGATCGTCGAGATGGAATCTATGTCGGTGTGTCCAAAATGTTTTGGCGTTTGGGCTTGCCAAAAGTAGGGTAGAATCAGGGGGCTCCTCTTTGGATAGCAACCACTTGATTAGGAATGTTAGGTCAGAGTCTGGCCACTGTTCTGTCATTAGTTCGTTGTGGGAGTAGCCTGTAAGATTAAGGCCAGAACTATTTGTGGATGTGTGCATGGCATAAATGAAAGGGATGCAAAGCGCATCCCAATCAGAAAGGCCAAAATGTGTTCCATTATCAACTGTAAGGGGCTGACTAAGGTAGTCCAAGAAAGAGGATTCCAGCTTTTCATCGTCCACCCACAAATCTAAACCATAACTGTTCATGATACCCTCTGGGTCACTTTGCTCATGCACTGGTTTGGCTGATGGTTCTGTATCCGGAGGGGAGAAGGTACTTAATGGGATCACATAATCCACTTCAGCGACAAAGTTCCCCCAATCCCTATCAATTCGGGAGCAGTATTTGCACCCACCACAGGGCAAGTCAGATAAGGAAAATCCAGCTCTATAATTTTGACAAGAGCTCTCATTTTTGGAGGCGCGAGAGGGCATCAGTATTGACATGTTTACTTCCCTTTCGATGCTTAATAACAAACTGGTATTGGCTGAGCTCTTCAAGCCAACGGGCAGTCTGCCCTTGTGGGTTCTTAAAATGTAGTAGCCAGGTAAGACTGCTATGGTCAGTTCGGACTGTGAATTTGCGGCCTAAAAATAGATTCTAAACTGTCTGGTAAAACGCACCACTGCTAACAGTTCTTTCCGGGTGGTACAGTATTTGTGCTGCTCCGAGCTCAAGACAAAACTACCATAAGCGATGACCTTTTCCTGGCCATCCTGGAGCTGAAAAAGCTCTGCTCCAATGGCATGACTTGAGGCATCCGCATCCAGAATGAAGGGGTCACATTTGTTTGGAAATGACAGGAGAGGGGGGGGGGGGGGGGCAAGACAGACTTAATTTCAGTGAAAGCTCTGCTTTCATCCTCACCCCATGCAAAGGCATTTTTTCCCCGTCCCTTGATACAGGGGGGGGGGGGGGGGGGGCTGATATTTTGGCATAATCCTTAATGAAGGCTCTGTGATAATTAGCTAACGCTAGAAATCGTTCTATATCTTTTGTAGATTTTGGTTCTGGCTATTCATTTATGACTTGGGTGGCCTTGTTTCCAATCCTGTGGGAGAAATTTGACGACCCAGAAACTCAATTTGTTTTTGGAAGAGTAAACACTTTTTTGGTTTTAACTTTAATTCATACTGCCGAAATCTACTTAATACAATTCTTAAATTATGTATGTGATATGCAAAGCTATTTCCCAAAACAATAATGTCGTCCAAAAAGGCTAAGGCTATCTCCCAATTTAGCTTCCTCAGTACCAAATCCATCACACGGGAGTAACATGCCGGCGCATTGCATAATCCAAATCCCACATCTCGTTGAATTCGTACAACCCATACTTGGTAATAAAGGCGTTCTTTCTTTTATCATTCTCCTCAATATGAATTTGCCAGTGTGCCTGGTTAGCATCCAACATGGAAAACCACTCGTTCCCAGCCAAAGTATCTAAACAATCCTCCACCAGGGGCAATGGGAAGCTATCCTTAACTGTAATGGAGTTTAACCCTCTAAAATCGAGACACCAACGCACCGCACCACATCCTTTCCTTATTAACACTGGGGCTGCAGCCCATTCCGAAATGGAAGGGCGTATTATGCCGCATCCAGCATCTTCTCCAGATATGATTTTTCCTCATCCACAAAACACGCTGGAGTACGACGCACACGTAACTTGATGGGTTTGGCTGAACCGGTATCGATTGAATGTTTGATAACTGTAAAATGTCTCAGATCAAACTCATGCTTGGCGAATACATCCCGATATTCTACTAATAATTCAGTGAGGATTGACATTTCCTCCCGGGTTAACCACTCAGAGGAACTTTCAAGGAGATCGGCCAAATGTTCTGGGACCTGTTCTGGTAGGCAAGGATGTGGGCCTATTTCTGCTGGGGGAAGGGGCTCGCCCTCCACTACTTGGCCAATAATAGTTCCCTTTTTCAAGGTAACAAATTGATCACTTGCATTCACAAGGGCACTTATTGGTGGGTTTTTTCAGAGTGGGCTGTTCTGGGTATCAATAAATTTGAATCGAGATCAGGCTCAATTATGTATGCTGGCATCTGTTGGGGCAGACTTCACTGCACCCGGACCACTGAATTGGGAGGAACAACTGCCTTTCGTAAAAGGGAAACTGTAACTTGTTTGGATTGTTTGGAACGCCGAGTCCACGTGGACTGAATTTCTAGCACTTCCAATCCAATTTGAATTCATTATGGGCTAGATCAATCAGCACGTTATGGTCACTCATGAAGTCTTGTCCCAACAGCAAATCATCCTCTATCGGAGCCACGTACACCTGAACCTGGTAAATAGTTTGTCCTAACTTTAACTGTACCGGTCCAATGACTTTACCTTTCATAGAGAGTTCTCTACCAGCAGTATGGACGGTCACCTCTTTTATGACTGGTGGTACTTTATCAAAATAATCTAGGAGTTTATCAGAAATGATGGTGACCTCGGCCGCAGTATCAATTATAGCATTCAGGTGAACGTTCTCCAGTTCGGCTGGGATGAATACAGTCGAGCGAGACCTAAGGCGACACAGAATGATACCTTCAGGTAACTGGACATCAGTGGTAGGGGAGAGGCCTTTTTCCTCAGGAGGGGTCGAGTCCAGGCCTTCTGAATCGACCCATTTGAGTTTAAATCTTTGGCAAATGATACAGAAGCAGGGGGAGCAGGATTTTTACGGTCTGCGGGTCTATTATTTTCCCTTTTAGATGGGCACTCTCCAGAGAAATGGGATGGGAACCCACTTTCCCAGCAGCCTCTCCGACTGGGAGACGGGGATCTACTGTTTGATCTATTTCTCTCTCGCCAATCTGCTGAACGGTTTCGAGTTTCTGTCATAAATGAAGTGAGCATTGATATCTCTGGTGTCAGTTTGCATTTCTTTGGAGATATTGGCGGACAGTTTTTCCACCTGTGTTGAAAGGTGTTGCATTTCTGTGTCCTTGGACTGAATAGGTGGGGGAAGGACTCCTTGATGGGGGTTTCAAAATGGATTTGGGGGTTGTTGCAGCTTGAGCCCGGGCTGGGCTATATCCCCTATAACGATCAGGACTTTGTGTTCTCCCCCTATGATATGAATTTGGGGAAACATTGGGGGTAAATGCCCCTGGGCTGGTTGTACTGGAACTGTATGGCTGAGAACTTGAACCAAAAATTGCCCTATTTGTATACTGAAACCACTTTGCATTATCAATTGCATCCTCAGGGGTGACAGGGCGAAGGTTGGACACATACTGGCCAGCATTTTTATCCACCAGCCCATGGCAGAATCGCATTATAATCTGCCGGTTCATATGGTCTTCAGGCAAATGGCCAAAGGCGTGAATTGCAAGGGACTGGATTTCTTCAGCCCACTCCTCTAACCTCATGTCAGGAGTCTGTTGCAGTTGAGCTAATTTCATTTGAGCTGTTTCAGGTAGGTCGTAAAGGCCAAAACGTTTTTCCATTCTGTGTAGGATATCGTGAGTATCCATGTTGGGATTCTGGCGCATAAGAGTTGTGAAGTAATCACTAGCCTTCCCCTTTAGACACCAACACAAATTCCTGTCCTGTCCAATACTGAGTCTGGGCAAAATGATGAAATTTGATACAAAAAGATTGCCAATTGGTAGTGCCATCATATGATAAATATTTAGGCACCTGTGGTGGCCGCCTGTCTTGATCACCTGTGTTTCTTTGAGTTGAAATTCCAGGGAGATAATTGGGGAGTTGATGATATGGGTGGACAGGAGGTACAGGTTGACCAAGTGAAGTATAAGTGGGAGCAGAAGCAGGAGCACAGGGAGGCTGATTGGAAAAGTTGAGGCCAGCCAAACCGGATGATGGTAGGACCATATTTGCACCATATTGAGGGAGCTGGGAACCATCTGCTCTCACCTGGGACGTTTTGAAAATGCTGCCTTATAGGGAGCATTTATTTGAGGCAACAATCCCGATTGGAAAGGGTCACTTCCCGATTTGCTCTGGATACCACGAAGCGAACTGGGTTGGTTTAACATTCCCCCACCTTGTAATAATAAAAGGTCAGGTCTAATATCTGTCAAAAAGCTGCAGGTCTGTGATGCCAGGGGTTGTGGGGGCCCAGACAACCGGGCACTAGAAATGGCACCCATAATATTGTTTGCAAAGGCTGTCTGAGGTTGTTTGGCGATGTTTATCTTTTCCTCCAAGGACTGGGGACAGTATGTACGGTCATCCCCACACCCATCCTGGTGTGAGGAAAAGTCAATGGCTGCCAAAAACAAACTAGTCACTTTCAAATTTGGAATGTCTCTTAGTATATCCTCATCCACATTCCCATTCTCCTCCCTCTTCCACAAAATGGCAAGGGCAGTGTCCACCGAAATCCCAGGCAACTGAAAAAAGTCTGGAAAGGCACACCTGTTGATGAAAACGGGGCCCGCAAAGGAACCACCCTTGGAAGAAACGGCCCTATAAGGGCTAGCAGCAACGGGGCTGATGGACATAATGTCGCAACGGAAAGGTGAAGGTCAATGGTGACCGAAAATCAAAACAAAGTCGCAAATGGAAATATCAAGGGCAAGAAAAAAAATCACACCCAAAAAACAAGCACACATGCAAAAGAACAGGATGCAAAAACGAAAGTGGTGGAGTAACACATAAAGGAGATACAACCACCGAAGCGGAAGTACATGTGTATCGCGGCGTGGTCCACCAAAATGGCGGACAATTCAAACCGAAAAATGCGCAAGAACGAACTGGGGCGACGCCGCTTATAGTATATTCGGGGGACAAACTAAGTGAGATCCTCACATAAGTCTCTAGCTGTTGAGTGTTGTCTGTTATCAGGTATTGTTACTGGCAGCCGTGAAGGAAACTCGGCTGCAGCGACAGTAATCTGAAAGTTCTTCCTTGACCACTGCAGATGAGAAAGCACATGTCCAGGGCCGGGTTACCAATATATATCAAGGGAGAGGTGATCGATTGGGGCAGGAGTACACCCCGGTGATGGAACTGGACATGGACATCTTCGGAGGACACCACACATGTGTAGCCATCACGGTTGACCGATTGCAACTAAAAAGGGACGTCCTCATCTCGACATTATACTGAGTCATTCTACCAAGTTACAATGAAATCCCTTCACAAATACGACCTGTAGTCTGTACTAAAGTTTTTCGGGTTTTGGGCTCGGCCAGCCATCCTGGTTGAATGATCGCGACCAAAAGGGGACGTTCTCATCTGGGCATTATCTGGAGTGATCCTACGAAGTTACAATGAAATCCCTTCATAAATAGGACCTGTAGACTGTGCTAAAGGTTTTCGGGCTTCGGGCCCCTGTAGCCGTAACAGTTGACCAATCATGACCAAAATGAGATGTCATCATCTAGACATCATATGGAGTCAACCTACCAAGTCACAATGAAATCCTTCCATAAATACGACCTATAGACTATGCTCAAGGTTTTCGGGTTTTAAGCTCGGGCAACCGGCACGGCTGCATGATCGCGACCAAAAAGAGAACATTCTCATCTAGACATTATTTGGAGTTATCCTATCAAGTTACAATGAAACCCCTTCATAAATATGACCTGTAGACTGTACTAAAGGTTTTCGGGCCCCTGTAGCCGTCACAGTTGACCAGTCGCGTCCAAAAGGCGACGTTCTCATCTAGTCATTATATGAAGTCAACCTACCAAGTTCCAATGAAATCCCTCCATTAATATGACCTGTAGACTGTGCTAAAGGTTTTCGGGCTTTGGGCTCGGGCTGACCTGTAGACTGTGCTAAAAGTTTTTGGGTTTCAGGCTTGGGCAGCCATCACGGTTGACAGATCATGACAAAAAGGAGACGTTCTCATCTAGACATTATACAGAGGCAACCTACCAAATTACAATGAAATCCCTTCATAAATACGACCTGTAGACTGTGCTAATGGTTTTCGGGTTTTGGGCCCGGGCAGCCATATCGGTTGACCGATCGCGACCAAAATGGGACGTTCTCATCTAGACATCACTCCAAACCTGCATGTGAAATTTCGTGACGATCAGACAAGAACTACGGGGTGTATCCTGTGCTAAAGGAAAATGTGAACCGACTCACAGACTAACAGACTTCCGTACGCGTGATGGCAATAGCTTATCTAGACTTTGTCAAGTTAAGCTAAAAACCAGGATTTTGGCCCAGATTTAGCGCCAAGTAAAAGATTTTCGGAATTCTTTTGGGTAGTACTTATCAGTCCGATTTGGTTAACTATAGACAGTAACAGAGGATTGGGGGGGGGGGGGGGGAATCAATGGTAATTCCACATACTTCCATTCAATCGAATGCGCCGTATTGTTAGACAAAACGGGGTCGTCTGGGGGTATCCGAGCCATATAAAGTCTGTTTCGGTAGTTTGGGGCACTTGTCGGACACATTTGGGTAATTTGTGAAGGTGACGGATCTATTTGGATAATTAGATTTACTCTCATTCAATCGAACACACCTTTTAGAGGCATATTGGCCCTGTTGTAGGCCAATGAGTTACATAGCAACCGCGTGCCACCATAGAAACAAAGATGGCAGCCTCCTTCAAAAACAAGAGGCCCCAAGGAGCCTTAATCGCTCACCGGCCAAAGTGTTTCAAAGAAGTATTTGGGGGTCACATTCAGTTAGACATGGTTCATCAACACTACAAAGAAATGTAGTCATGAGAGACAAATTTTATGGAACTAGGGCCATGGCTTTAACAAACTTGAATCTTACCCCTCTGTTGCATACCAAATATCAAAAGCATTTATCTGCTGGATCTGAAGAAGAAGATTTTTAAAGAAAATTCCTCATTTTGAACTAAGTTATCATTCGGGCTCCCACATTGAGCCCAAATATGAACCCAGGGACTTGGCTTGAACAAACTTGAATCTCACCCCCTAAGGATGCTGTATGCCAAATATCAAAACATTCCGACTGATGAATCTGAAGAAGAAGATTTTTAAAGAAAACTTCATCATATTGACTAAGTTATAATTCGGGCTCCCACAGGGAGCCCAAATATGGACCCAGGGACTTGGCTTTAACAAACTTGAATCTCACCCCCTAAGGATGCTACACACCACAAATCAAAACATTCCAACTGCTGGATCTGAAGAAGAAGATTTTTTAAAATAATTCCTCATTTCGAACTAAGTTACAATTCAAGCTCCCACAGTGAGCCCAAATATGGACTTAGCGACATGGCTTGAACAAACTTGAATCTCACCCCCCTAAGGATGCTGCATACCAAATATCAAAACATTCCGACTGCTGGATCTGAAGAAGAAGATTTTTAAAGAAAATTCCTCATTTTGAACTAAGTTATCATTCGGGCTCCCACAGTGAGCCCAAATATGGATCTAGGGACATCGCTTGAACAAACTTGAATCTCACCCCCTAAGGATGCTGCATACCAAATATCAAAACATTTCGACTGTTGGATCTGAAGAAGAAGATTTTTAAAGAAAATTCCTCATTTTGAACTAAGTTATAATTCGGGCTACCACAGAGAGCCCAAATATGAACCCAGGGACTTAGCTTGAACAAACTTGAATCTCACCCCGTTAAGCATGCTGCATACCCAATATCAAAAGATTCTGCCTGCTGGATCTGGAGAAGAAGATTTTTTAAGAAATTTGCCTGAAATGCACTAAGTTCGAATTCGGGCTTCTATACTGAGCCCAAATATGAATCCAGGGGGCCGATTTGAACAAACTTGAATCAGATCCACCCCACAATGTTGCATACCAAATATCAAAAGATTCTGCCTGCTGGATCTGGAGAAGAAGATTTTTAAAGAAATTTGCCTGAAATGCACTAAGTTCGAATTCGGGCTTCTATACTGAGCCCAAATATAAATCCGGGGGGGGGGGCGATTTGAACAAATTTGAATCAGATCCACCCCACAATGTTGCATACCAAATATCAAAAGATTCTGCCTGCTAGATCTGGAGAAGAAGATTTTTTAAGAAATTTGCCTGAAATGCATTAAGTTCGAATTCAGGCTTCTATACTGAGCCCAAATGTGAATCCAGGGGTCGATTTGAACATATTTGAATCAGACCCATACCAAGATGCTGCATACCAAGTATCAAAAGATTCTGCCCACTGGTTCTGGAGAAGAAGATTTTTTAATAATTTTTCTATAATTCATACGGTGCTATTAGAGTTATGCCCCATACAGAGCCCCCAAGGGACGTGGCCATTTCATTTGAACAAACATGAATTGCCATATAGTAATGAACATCCACATGAAGTTTCGTGAAAATCGGACCAGTGGTTTCAGAGGAGAAGTCGTTTGAAAAATGTTCACGACGACGGACGCCGGACGACGGACGGCAAGTGATAAGTTGAGATCCCTTCGGTGAGCTAAAAATGGATGACGGAAACAAATATTACTCTAACAACACAAGCTGCATGCACACTCACATCACCCATCGACACTACAATGACGATATGGCTGCACGTTATACCCATAATGCAATGCGGTATGTCGCCACATGAGAACCACAAAATGAGAACCACCAGATGAGGCCCGTTCGGGTACATGCTAAGCTACTCATAACAATAGTCAATATGTTTTTGATTACACTAAATATCCATCAGAAGATGTAATTCATACACAAGTTATAAACATTAACGCTACCTTTTTATTTGATAAAATTTACAAGAAAGCCGGAGTACAAGTCTGTACTCCGGCTTCCTCCACCCGTAAAACTGTCACGGTCATGGTTAGCCATTGTGCAGAAATATATGACCTTAAACACCAATAAATAAATAGATAACAATAGACGTCTAAGACCAGTCTAAACTTCGGAAATGATCGCTGACGGCATGCGTACATTTTCTGTGTTCGGCAGTTTCCGCAGCTACTGGGTGATAAAAAATCCAAAATATTAATACCCGTTGCGATGCATTTGCGCATGCTGTCAAAGGTGGGTGGAGTCAAAGAGCGTAATAATGGAAATTGTCAAATCGTCATTGACGAATCAGATGTCATGAAATTCTTGAAGTACAATAAACATCTTCATTACATTTCCATTGGCTTTTTTCTTGACAAGAATAAACACGGGTTTCCGTCCCCTGGCCGGAATATATTCATCCTGAAACATTCCGCGTCGTGTTAAGCCGATCCAGCATCGTATGAACTTTTTCGCTTGTCTACTCTATGATTTGTAAATCAACGTTCCAGGTGTGAATTACGGTTTAGACACCCATGATGGCATTATTATTTAGTATTTGTGTAGAGAAATGCACAAAATATAATTTTTTTCAAATGTTGCTGACAAAACTAGCTTTTGGCCAACTTTACTGGAACAAGCTCGTCCTAATGAAGGGTAATAAGCTGTGTTTTAGACATAAAAATGAATTTTAGTTATTAAAAACAAACGTCACCCTCTAGTCGTTTGGGGTAAATCGTCGCTATTTTGTTATTTTGTCGACGATCAAGTAAAATGGAAAGTGGTTGGCGAATACATCAGAAATATATAATAACAACGCCGAAATATAGGATCTCCAATGAGTCATCATTATGATATAAAATGTCTGAACCGAGTTCATTAAACTCGATCTGAGCCGAAGTTTACCTTGGCTCAGATCGATTTTACTGAACTCGGCTCAGCCATTTCATATCAAATCTCCTGACGCATTTGACATTATTTTTATCTCTCAATGTTTAATTTAGCTCTTTACTAAACTAACGGTTAGAACTGAACAACGCTGTTCACAAAAATCGCCAACCAAATTTGATTATTTTAAAAAAAAATTGCCTTGTAAATATAGCTTACAGCCCCTCGTCGAAGGAGTTCAATGTATTATCAATGGATTTTAGTTATTCGGAAAATATGTTTAATTTTATTGGGTAAACAGTCAGTGAAATAAAAGAGAAAATTAATTCAATTGCACTTCCGAAACCAAGTCATCCAGAATGAAACGACGTTGACGGTTACTTTTGACGTCACCAGTTTATTTTGACATGTTGTGAGGAGTTATTTGATGGTGATTATGTGATAAAAATTATTTCTGTTGTATCTGCGCTTTTGGATGGTTTGTTTGCCCCTAGTTGGAACGAGCTCAATGAATTATCAGTGAGTTATTAGTTAATCGGGAAATATGTTTATTCCTATTGGGTAACCAGTCAATGAAATATAAGAGAAAATTAATTAATTCTTCTATAGAAGTCAACTCATTCACAATGTACCGATGTTGACGCTGACTTCACCTGTTTGTCAGACATGTGGTGATGAGCTATTTGATGGCGATTATGTATAAGGCCTGTTTCTGTTATATATGGGTTTTCGGTTTGTTTGTTTTTTATTTCGAATTTATCAGCCCGATATCTGTCATAACATTTTGGCGCTGTAACTCCGTTAGTGGAATATGGTAGATCATCTCTCATCCCACTCGACATTAACCCTTTACCTAACCTGAAAAGCAGACGACACTTGCAAAAAAAATTCTTCAATAACTATTTTTTTTTAATTTTTTGTCTCAAAAACATAGGTTATGACCCCTCATTGGAACGAGCTCGTTCCAATGAGGGGTCATAACCTATGTTTTTGAGACAAAAAATGAAAAAAATAATGCAAATTAATTGGCGATTTTTGAGAATAGCGCAGGCCAGTTTTTTCCGTTACGTTGGGTAAAGGGTTAACCTTTTGAACCCTCGTTTCCTGGAATGGTATTTTCTTCGTGTACACTTGCAGTGAGATAGTTCAGTTCAGTATCAGTATACAGGGAAAATAAAAAAATAACTGCAGTCTGCAGCCAATGGCTGCAGACTGCAGTTATTATTTTATCATCAATGCCCCGTGTATAAACCTCCTATAATGAGACAAAAATGGGATGAAATTATGCCTTGGACTGAAAAATCGGCCTAACGAGTTCAAAGGGTTAATAATCGGACCCATGTAGAACGAATTACATGCACTTGTAACTATTATGTATTGGTCCGTTTCATATACAGCCACTCCTGGTTATTGAACCATTCAAACAAATCATACTGTGTAAGGAATTTGTATTAAATATGTTTCCACTGCATGTTGAAGGGTTTCACTGACGTCTTCATTATAACAATAACATGAGTTTGGAGAGCGTTACGGTTTATTAACGGCCCGAGAGGAATGAATAACAGCCCGAGGGTTTATTACCGGCACGAGATGAAGTCGAGGGCCGTTAATAAGCCAGAGGGCTGTTATTCATTCCTCGAGGGCCGCTAATAAACCGGGATGCTTGACAAAATCATGTTATTACTATTATTACCATCACCGGAAGCGGGCGGCGGGCTGTTAATGAATTTTGTTTTCATTAACGCCCGCGGCTCGCTTACGGTTGCATGGCATCATGAATTACTGAGTCTTACCGCCCCGCTAAACTCCGTTAATATACTAGATAACGCCCGCTAAAGTGGTAATAATGAGTTATAACTTAATTTTCTTCAATGATAACCGATTTGCTTGCATGCTATTGGTCGAGATGAGTTTTTCATATCTCGATTAATTTTATTCATGTTGCTCCTGTGAATGTTTTTTTATTTTCCCCAGCCCCTCTGCCGAAAAAGGTGGGCGTGTCAAACTTGGAATTTCATTCACTTGTTACACCAAAACAATAATCTGTAATTGTCCATTGAAACTTGGGTCGGTGTTGAAAGTGAGTAAGGGTACATTCATTATAATGAACTTAAATTAATATACAAATAAGTATTATGTGGGTTGTTCATGCTCGTTTTCCTTTTGAGCATTCAAGACTGCATGTATTAGACTATGCTGGAAACTATGTAACTATTGTCTGCGCAAAAGCCTGATAGATATACATCATCATGACCATATCCTGTAATTTGTATCAGATTCTCGTTGCGATCCGATTGTAAACACGGCCGAGGAGGAGAGGGCTGATACAAACATTTTATCCAAGTTTTGGGGAGAAAATTTATTTCATTGTAAGATGAAAGTGATTCTAAGTCCGCATATACGTCGTAGTTTGATATTTCGGTGGTATAAATGACGGAAGCTTAGGCCGCCTCGGGGCACATTATAGTACAAGCGACTATTATAACTTTAATTACAAGAATTGATATAGATTATCTGTCGCTTTTAAAGGTGTATGAATGTGGGATAGGTGTGTTAGGTTTTTATAATGAAGTGCAAAGCACTTAATACAACTGAACAGACCCATTAACATCCATACCCCGATAAAGCTACAGATACTTCATTTCAGATATTCTTGCCATATCATACCATTTTATTCTTGGTTGTGCAATAAACTTTATCTTGTCTTATCTTATCTTAAACATCAATATTTGTGAACAGAAAATATGCAAAAATGACAAAATAATCAACATTGAACCGGTACAGAAGATAAGCACTAATTTTATCATATATCACTGTAGGTATAAGTACCAAATTGCTAGAGAGTCTCTCTCTAAATATGAATCAGATGTTTTGGATGTAGAAAGTACTCTATTGGGCAGTACCCCTCAGGGTTTTTAATGGGGGTTAATTAACTGTATTTGTAGATCATTTGCTGTAGCACACAAAACGCCCCACACATGATTGAGTATGATAATGTATTAAAAGTGTCCACTTGTCCATGCTAGACTCCAGTACGTGAATTTAATACACAGACTCTACACTGTTGTCACCCCGACACACACAACACGCTAGCACGATACCAAGGAGCTGAAATTATAAAAAGCTCTATAAGTTAATTTCTGTATAATATGCTTCTTTTCCGCCAATAAAAACGGTAAATGATGAATGCTGGAAAAATAGCACATAAATATATATAGGTCATTACGTTATTACTACCATGTAGGTTTCCGAGATTGTGTATTGAAGTCAAGAACACGCCTCACCCAGAGACGCGGTCTCGACTTCGGTACTCCATCCTGGAAACCAACATGGTGGTAGTAACCAATTTATCTAACAATATTCCTCCCTTTCTTGACTTAACCCTGCCTGTATTGCTGATTTCACAATCATCCTGCGTGTATGATTTGTTTTTTGTGAATGGAGATCATGACGTCATGGTATTGCGTTCTATGCATGACGTAATCCTTATTCATTCCTCTACTTGTACTATAAGTGCTGAAGCTTAACTGGTAGAGTGCTGGAAGCCCTTATTTGGGCTTTAATCTGAAGTGCAGGTACCCCATGTTAGAGGCTTCATATTCAGTGGATGTACTTCATATTGTCCTTGAAGTGAAAATATTTTGTCTGTAAGGATTTGCCTTGTTACAATTTATGGGAGAGTGCCTAGGGGCACTCTCCCATAAATTGTAACAAGGCAACGATATGTAGACAAATTTTAATGACCAGAAATAATTTAGCACTCTACCAGTTAATAGTCTTTCATCTGTGTGTTTCTTTGTTTTATGTTTCATGTTTATCTTATGGTAGTCCTCTACAAAATATCATCATGGCAAAAAATGATTTCATCTAATTTATTTCATTGAGCTAGTTATTTATCATTTAATTACTGTTATCAAAATGGTGGCCTCGACATGTATAATAACTTGATGCCAATTGCCAATTGAGTGCAAGTTAAAAAAATTCTTTTTCGGAATCAAATGACCGCTCGTGTAGTTGCTACCCTCGATGCAGATTTGTATTTTGTCTAGTCGTTTTTACCTGTATTAGGGGAAATACGTTCTTGCTGTGCATAAAAAATGAAATAAGTATTGTCTAGAAAAAGCAGACCTATCGTTGTTACACGTGCACACACACACATTTATTCTCTATTAAATTTGATGGATTTGAAGTATTTACCAATGTTGCATGTCATCTTTAAGCGATTCAAACTTTCCCGAGTTTATTATCTGACATTTAAAAATTACCCAGCCCAATCTGAACTTGGCCTTACGTGTATGTGTATCAGATCAAGGACTGTTTTTTTTATTTTTGCAAAGTCATTTTCCTGAACAGTTTGCCTTATTTAAATTTTCATCTGTGGCAAATATGAAAATCACTTTTTAAAATCAGAACATAGTTTGTGAAATAGCGCTTCGGGGATGCAAATTTGTTTCTGATCTTATTCAGTGATCTATTGAAGATTGTACAGTCAAACACATTAATGGTAACATTAATGTAACATTATGACAAACAGTTAGCGAGGAGGTGCAACGTCAGCAACGATCAAAGAAAACGATGCAAGCGATAAAACTGAACGCTGCATTTCTGACATCAATTTCCTCAAATTGAATCATGATAAGACGGAAGTGATATACATAGGTGTACAACGGAATAACGAAAATATCTAAATTGTACCTCAGTATTCAAGATTCAACGATTGCCTTCAGCTACTGTGTCCATAACCTTGGTTATTTCGAGGATGAAAATTTGACAGCTGATGAACATCTTGTGTACATTTATAGGAATTAATTTTTCATCTACGTGATATCAGTAAAATTCGAACTTTCATGGACACGAAAACTTGTTTATGCCTTTGTTACTAGTCGCCTTGACTATTGTAACTCGCTTTTGATAGGTTCTAAAACTCCATTCTTGAAAAGCTGCAGCACATCCTAAATTGTGTGGCACATGTTATCACCTGGTCTAGAAAGTACTGTCACATTACACCGATCCTTTCAGATCTCCACTTCCCATTCAGCAGAGAGTTCAATTCAAATTGACTCTCAGCATCTTTAATCTTTTGAATACGAGAGGCCCCTTTAGGCCCAGGAACATGATACGTCACAATTTCTTTAAGTAGAATGGTTGCTAAATGAATATGTGGGGCACATCATTAATATTTTCAAGGCTGCACTTTGTCTTAGTCTACCCCCAAATAATGAATATGAACCCTTCCAACTGCTGCCAGTGAACTAACATGGGAATACTACCAGTTTTCAAATGGTTAAATGCATTAAGGAATCTGCACCACCCCACTTGTCTAATTTGCTTATCACTCACAAGCTCAAAAATCGCTTCGGTCATCTTAAATTTGTTATGGTTCATCACTCATCTAAATCAAGTTTTGCTGGCGATAGGGCATTTGCCGGACCAAAGCTATGGAATTCTCTTTCAACCAGTCTAAAAGAAATCAATCCCCTAACATCATTCAAGTCGTGTATTAAAGCGTACCTTTCCCACAAGGCATTTTGCAATTTTGTACAGCCACATAGATCAATGTGTGGACTTAATGCTATAAAATATTTTTATCAATCCTTAAAATTCATCGGCAGTCCGTGAACAAACGAAATTTATTACATGCCTGTTATATGTAATCCTCATCTACAGCAACACTAAATCATGTGGAAAATGAAAATCGGTTCCGCACACATGTGTGGAACGAAAATCGTTGACGGACTATCTTTATAAAAAAGCGAAATTTCACTGGAATTTTCTACAAAACGTTCACCGCAATTACAATCTGATTCGCTAGCAAAAACTGAGAATAGTAACACGGGTTTTCCTCGCAAATTTGATGACGATGAGATGTGTTCTTTTTGTTGATCGTTCGTCCCCCAAGTTCCAATGTATTCTATAAGCCTACTGGCAAATAGAACACATTGCAACTCAGGGGACGAGTTATCCTTCTAATAATTGCTTTTATAGACGTGAAGGCAGGTAATAAACACAGAATGCCACACGCGTGTGAATGGGTTAATTGATATGGCACTTATGCCATCGCGGAAGGATAAAACTCGAGGCCCCATGCCATATCGATGAACCCATTCGCACGCGTGTGTCGTTCTGTGTATGAGTTTGATTTTAAAAGAAGAAAAAGTAAAGGTACATTTCAAAACGTCATTCAAAAACTTGAAATTATAAATAATATGATGAAGAAAATATTTGTACCTTTAAATGCATTCCTTCACTTTGCTGAGTGAAAAGCACACCTTTAACCCTTTACCTAACGCAGACGAAAAAAAATTTATCATTTTAAATATCATTTTTTATAATTTTCAAAACATTTCGACAAAACCATATCATATGACCCCTCATTGGAACGAGCTCGACGAGCTCGTTCCAACGAGGGATCACATGATTTTGTTTTGTTGAAATTTTTTGAAAAATAATATTTTTTCAACTGCTGAATTTGCATATTACGCGGGCGGATGCAGCCGATTCGTTGGGTAAAGGGTTAAAGTAAGTTAGGCTAATTGTATTTAATTGCAGATTTTGTTCAACTCATTACTCAGTAGATGACACTTGCAAACATTCATGAATAACTAAATATTTTCATTTCTTGCCTGAAAAACAGGACTTATAACACTGCATTGGGATGAGCACTCCGAGCTCGTCCCAAAAAGGGGCCAGAAGCCTTGTTTTGGAGGTAAAAATTGAAAAATACTGAAATCTGAATGCCGATTTTTGAAATAGCACTGTCCGGATATAACCGTTATCAAATGTAAAGGGGTTTACAGAAGCTATATTGAGTCTACGGACTGCTTTTGACGTTTGTTTACATGTTTAATTGTGTATGTGCCCCATCACCAATTGCAATTTTTTATAGTCCATAACTGAAGAGCTCTGCCATTGACAAAACACAAAACGCGAGAGAAGGAAGGAGCAGTGGACTCACCTGAATCATGGCTACACCAACGCCTGTTCCAATAATGATACCAAGGTTCTTTGTAATTTTGTCATTTAGACTATCGAAACATCCCTGAAGAAATTCGAGTTTTGTTAATAGTAGAATACAAAGACAATATAATAGTGACAGGCATACGAAAACAGACAAACTTCGTTCAACGATGTTAGTTACGGAAGTCGGTTAGTGCTACCTGTAAATCAATTTTTTATGTTGTAATTACGAGATAGTAATTCGTAATTACGACATACTATCTCGAAATTACGACATACCATTCGAAGTCGTAATTACGAAATAGTATGTCGTAATTACGACATACTATGTCGTAATTACGACTTAGTATGTCGTAATTGCGACATGACTATCTCGTAATTACGACATAGCTAACTCGTAAATACGACATACTATCTCGTAATTACGACATACGAAGTCGTAATTACGACATAACTATCTCATAATTACGACATACTATGTCGTATTTACGACATAGTATGTCATAATTACGAGATACTATGTCGTAATTACGACATAGTATGTCGTAATTACGACATAGAAAATTGATTTACAGGTGGCACTAACCGGCTTCCGTAGTTAGTCGAGCTGATATGTAAAAAATAATTTACTGTTTCATAAAAATGCCAATCTTTTATATGCCGGTGTCAGTGTGGTACCCACCATCTAGTTAACTTGTTCCAGGTTTCTGTGACCTCCTCGGCCGCCCATTCTTCTTGGCATTTGAAACTAAGTACTTCAAATGGTTATCATCATATGTTTGTTCGGAAGGATGAATGAAGTTTCAAAACCTTCTCCAAAGACCACAATATGAAACTATTTCATGGCTGATAATTTTCCTTACTGGAACTGATTTACGGGAAATTTTGCTCCCCTTAATATTCTAGAGTTGTTGGTAAATTTAACACTAGGTGCATGTGAATTGCATGAACAGATTGAAAATTTTGAAATGTTAGTAACTTTGTATCATTGATGTGCGGTCATTTCACAATCGTCAGGCATTTTCCTGCAGAGTGGTATAAAAATACAGAAACTGTTTTTTTTTCAATTTTTTCCTCAAAGAATTTGGGCGTTTGACTATTATTATCAAGCCTGAATATAAGCAATCTGTCATTTGCAAAATGAGGTCCCCAGAGGGTGAATTTGCTGATGCTATCCCATACAGTGGGCCAATTTATCCTCTAGGTACATCTTTCTGTTTTGGCTTGAGACCATGATTCTGACTGAGGTTCACAGAGTGTAAATTTTGTGATTCTACCCTGCTGTGCAGGGTAGCCTCCCAAAATTCACCCTCCGGAGACCTCATTTGCAGATGACAGTCTGTTTATTTTCAGGCTTGATTATTCTTCGTTGAAACCACTTGTAAAAATAAGAAAACGTGGCATTTTCACCATCTCTTGATGATTATAACTTTTTTCTGTTCATTATATCAACAGTGTGTGGGTGCATCGTGACATATAATACAGGCACTGTCTGTTCCAATAATATAATGACTAGGAGGTGAGAATTGCTATTTTTTTCTCTGGGAATAATAAAAACTTGCAAATTACTGTAAAAACAAAGTCGCTAAATGTGGACCTTTATTATTGGAAGGTGTGACACGGGGAGATATTCTTAACGGATTATCTTCGAATTAGCTCGTCATAAAAAAGTCAAGTTTCCTTTTGTTACTTTTACTTTTAGCTTCTGGGCTATCTATTATTTTTGTTTATTAAAAAAGAAGTAAAAGGAAATAGGCTTTATTCTCATGGTGTCATGGGACATACATGTTTTCTGAACGATTACTTGGTTCTTAATTGGACCTTCCTCATGCATCTAATCATTTTGAGGGAAATAACTTGACTGAAAGTCGATTTTTATGACCATACAAGTCAGGGATGTTTTTCGTGTGATAATGTCATACTGAGACCAAATTGAGTAAGTAAGTAAGTAAGTAAGTAAATTTATTCAACAGAATATAAAAGTACAAAGTGACAATAGTTAATAAGGAAATAACGATATTCTGTTGGGAAGCAGCATGGCCCAATTGGCCGTCTTCCTGCCGCCTCCATCAGTATAAACATGGAGGTATGTGTGTCAGAAGAAGTGATAAACATGAAGGTATGTGTGTCAAAAGAAGTGATTTTATTTTCTATGAGAAGTTGTCGTAACATCAAACACGTATGTATTCGTTATCCTTAAATTTGGTTCTTACATCAATCTCTACAAGAGTATCGGAGCCGGACAAAAGTAGTGGAGTTGAGCATGCTCTCGGCGCTGTGGCAACTGGACAAAGACTGAATTAAGACAAGATAAGGAAATGAAGATAGGAAAGTATGCTGTATTCCTCTTCATTACCCTACCATTACCCTACCACAGACTCATTCAGCCGCAGAGCATATTTACTTATATACCATCGCGTGTTCTCAATTGTAAAGCCCGCGAGCACATTGTGGAACCGAGGCTATGAACTTCATTATTATTGTTATTATTCACCTCCGCATCATCACAATCTCGGCAAGACCATGTTCATAATGCGGTGAGAAAAAATAAAGCATGGTTCTGAATGAAGATGTGTTAGGAAAGTAGAGATGAAGCAAGGTAGGATGAGCTGAAATAAGATTAGATAACATAATATGAGATAAGAGGAGATAAGATGAGATGAGATAACAGACCAAAGGTTGGAGCCTAACCTTCACTGAAGTTGAACAAATTGGCTGGACTCAAAAAAGGTTTTGTACAGTACAGTGGACGCTAATTGTATTGTCCCATCGAAGGAAGGATGGAAACATCGAAGGAAGAAAACATTTCCGTAAAGTATAATGCACTAGAATAATGAACAAGTCATTAAAATACCCAGACACACGATCTGTCAAAATGACCTCTCGCCTCTTCAAACAACAACTGCGTACGATCAACACACAACTGCTCATCATCCCCAAGAATGCCAATAACAGCCCACAGTTATCGTTTTCAGTGGTCACTCTTTCGGATAACAGCAAATGCGAAACAAAGGAAATTGTCGTCAGAGGGTTTTAAACTAGAATAAACAGAATGAGCAGACACGTTTTCAACTTCAATAGTTACATTAGAGAGAACTGGTGTTATTATTCCGAGTAGTATGTGCACAATCACTGAAGTGTGGATTATCACATGTTACGCATGCTGAATACAAGTTTATGATTTTCATAAAGTAAGCCTTCTTAAATGCTCTTCAGGCAGAAATTCCTTTCAAATTTTCATTGAGCTCATTCCATATTTTCGGGAAAGCATATTTGGGTAACTGAGCGGAGAAATTGGTCCTAGGTTTGCCACACCGTAATTGACCTAATTGCCTTGTTATCATACCTGTTGCATATGTATTGACTTGAAAGAAGTCAACAAAGGTCGTTGGTAGATTTGAGTGATGCCAGTCAAACATAAACAGCGACACATTCATTTTGTAAAGGTCTTTCAGTTTTAATATCCTATTCTTTTTGAACAATGGATCGGTATGGCAATTATATTTCTTATTACTGATTAGGCGAATTGCACGGTTTAGAAGTTTAAATAATCTAGAAGCTGCACTACTGTGACCCCATATTTCGATTCCGTACAGGAGGTGACTGTGCATCAGTGAGTAATATAATGTTTTCATGGCAGAGTATGGAAGAATATGTTTTGCCTTGTTCATTAAATAGAGCGCGCTCGATACTTTGCTACAGATTTTATTGATATGGAACTTAAATTTAATATTTTTATCCAGATATATACCAAGACATTTGATGACCGACTCGCCGTTTGCTTCTTCCGCCAATTCAATTTTTTGGTTATTGACATGCAATCGTCTTCCGTTGGTATTGTGTATTTTATTGGGTGGACTGAACATCATATATTTTGTTTTTTGGGCATTCAATACCAGGAGGTTGGCAGCACAACAGTCCATTAACGCCGAGAGCCTGGTGTTAGCAACGTCAAAGACTGCATCTATACTATGGTGTGAGGTGTGCATTGAGGTGTCATCCGCAAATGATAGGAGATCTAACTGTGTTGAAGCACTACAATCGTTAACATAAATTAAGAAGAGGAGAGGCCCCAAGATGAATCCTTGAGGAACACCACAGGTGATCTTCTCAAGCTCAGAACTGCTTCCATCGTATGTGACATATTGAACTCGCCCATCTAATTAGCTCTTAAACCAGTTATTCGTAAGGCCTCTAACACCATAAAACTCTAACTTTTTTAATAAGATGTCGTGGCTAATTGTATCAAATGCCTTTGATGAATCTAAGAATACTGACAGGGTACAATCCTTTGTCGTCAATGTCCAATCAAACTAATGATTTACCGGAGACTCAATATTCCACATTTTATTATACGCTACGTAAAAAGAAATTGGAAGCATCTAACAAATATTCTTCAAAATCCATTGTCACGATAGATATTAGAAAACATGTCTCCGGAAGTGACACGCATTTCGCAATAAGCTTAGGTATATATCACTACATTTTTTCGTCGTGTGGCTGTTTTAATTCCAACAAAAATATATAACATTTTGCGATTTAACCCTTCACCTAACATGAAAAGCAGACGACTCTTGCAAAAAAAAATTCTTGAGTAACTAATTTTTTTCATTTTTGTCCCAAAAACATAGGTTGTGACCACTCGTTGGAAGGAGCTTGTTGCAACGAGGGGTCATAACCTATGTTTTTGAGACAAAAAAAAAAAATGAAAAAATAATGAAAATTAATTGGCGATTTTTTAGAATAGCCCTGACCGGTTTTGACCGTTACCCTGGGAAAAGGTTAAAAAGTCGCAATGCAAATAATAAAAAGAAATACCTATTGTTTTTAAGTTCAGTCGATAGTGTAAACTTAGATTTCCTCGAAGTCACGTATAAAATAATTCTGGCAAGGCACGAACACAAAAGCAATAGGTTTCCGCTGATTACTTTTATACTGTTTTATATGCTACTGCTACTAGTCACACGAACAGTCCGACAAACTTATTAACTGGCAGATAAAATCAGTTGGGTTAACAAAAAACCCAAATCGACTGGGTTGAGTAAATATGAACCCAATTGGGTTCATATTCACTCAGCCCAGTTGATTTGGGTTGATTGTCAACCTAACTGATTTTAGAGTGTATAAGGAATGGATGTCAAAAATAAAATATTTACGCATTTACAAAGTTGAATTTCGGCAGTTAGTGAAATATGAAGTGACTGACGGTAACATTGTCCATGTTGCTTCACATTCTTAAATCTAAGGCGCAAACTATATTTTAGAAGTCACTATCCACACTGATCTATTTTTAGTAACTCCCTCAACCGTACCCCAAAGTAGCTATAAATCCATCCAATTTCCCCCATAATGCTACAGGGTAACTATATTTTTAAAAGTTCTGGTGCTCAGTGAACTATTGTAGTAACTTCTATAATTAACCCCTTAACTATGTCCATTTACTTTCCCTTAACTCTAAGGTGAAACTACATTTCTGGAAGCTCCTAAGCTGATGTATATGTAGTAACTTGCGCAGTTGCCCGAGTGAGTGTGTGTGTGTGTGTGTGGGGGGGGGGGGGGGGTGGGGGGGGGGGTGGGGGGACATGAGAGTCTATAGATGTGTGTGTAAGGCATGTGTTTCTGGGTGACCTTGTATAAGAGAGTGATGGTGTGTGAATAGGGGTTGTCTTCTAGAATTTGTGGGAACCTAGACAAATACTGTTTGCACCCCACAAAAGTTTTCTTTGTTTTCTCCATGTTCCCACAAAGAAAGTAATGATATTTGGTTTGCCTTTCTGATTTTGTGAGGACTTGTTTGTCAATGTTGTCACCGAGAACTAAAGAAAAAACAAGTCCCCGCAACATCAGATTGCGGCACAAATTGACAAAATAATAAAATACAAATGGCGTTTTTGTGAATAACGCCACATCATACAAAAGGTTACTTAACACTTGCTTATTCCGATTGTTTCATAGAAATATCTTACCTCGGCATTCAGATACGTATAATTTTTCTTTGTATTGTATGTCCATCCAACTGTTTCAATCTGGCATTGGGTCCAATGTGTTGTACCTTTACAGCAAGATGTCGGCACCGTTTCCTGTCATGTGTTGAAAAAAAGATATTGAGCCAGTCAACAGTAATAATCTACAAAATTATGTTCTACTGTATTTATTTATTGGAGTTTAACGACTCATTCGACAACCAGGGTCACCTCGTGTTGGACAGTTTTACAGGAGGAGGAAGCCGGAGTACCTGGAGAGACAGGCAGGGTTAGCATTGGTTGAAGACAGGTGCGCCATCGACGTGCAGTATGCCTTAGTACACAGCGTCACAGTGCCCCCACTTGGACCCAACGTTGTTAAACCTGGTGGGGAACGAACTGAGCACCTCTCGGTTTGAAGTTCAATGCCGTAACCACTGAGCCACCGCGCCCCCATGTTCTACTGTTTAAGTTAATCAGAACAGTGAGCAGTATTGAAAACGTGATAAGGAATTAAGGATTGTCCTATACGCAACGAGTTTCGCGAAACAGACTCAGCGTCACACAGACACACATACACCATCACCCTCACACACACACAAACCCTCGTCCTCACCAGCAAACCCTACCCCACCCACGCATTCAAATTCTGTTGTTCTGTTTTATCTTTTGCATTCGGAACATAGGTTTTGAACCTTTCTTAAAATCACCTTAAGACTTCGTTCCAATTCGGTCATAACCAATGAACTGGTAGCAGAACATCATCAATTTTGTCTCCCGAATTTATTTATTTATTGGTGTTTAAGGTCAGATATTTTTGCACAATGGCTAATCACGACCACAACATTGCAGTATCAACTCAAGACCAGGGGTGAGTGTTAATAAGCCATGTTGCCCATTTTAGAGAGGGTTTGCACCTCCCAAGCATTGATGACTGGGTCCTATTTTACCAGTAAAACAGAGCCTATTTACCGCAGTGAACAAGCACTGCTTCACTTCCCGGGGTTCCCGCAGGGAATCTCCCAAATAATCTGATTTTTTTCTTGCTAGAGAATAGATTAGAACCCTGATTGGCTGCTTCTAATCTTAACCCTTTACCCAACGCAGACGATATCAAAATTTATTATTTTAAATATTAATTTTTTAAATTTTTCAAAAAAAATTCAACAAAACTATATCATGTGACCCCTCGTTGGAACGAGCTCGACGATAATATTTTTTTCAACTGCTGAATTTGCATATTACGCGGGCGGATGCGGGCGATTCGTTAGGTAAAGGGTTAAGATAACGCACCAAGTAGAGTACAAAAGATCCAATCATTTCACTATTACGTATACTCAAAACGAAAAGCGCCCAATAAGTGAATTTTGGGGTTCCACGACACATTCGACAGCCAGGGCCACCTCGTGTCGAACAGTTTTACGGTGGAGGAAGCTGGAGTACCCGGAGAGAACCACCGAGCAACTGTCAGACTCCCCAATGTACTAACTCTACACTAGCAGGGTTAGCATTGGTTGAAGACAAGTGCATCGAGGAGCAGTACGCCTTGGTACACAGCGCCACCGTGCCCCCACATGGGCAATTGGTATGAAGTGCCTTGCCCAAGGACACAATGCAGTTACCCCTGGTGGGGATCAAACAGTGGACCTTTCGGTTTGAAGCCCAGTGCCATAACCACGGAGCCACTATGCTCAAGTCAATAAAAGTTTCTAAAGTAGGCTTCTTAAATGGTAGAGTGCTGGAAGCCCATATTTGGGCTTTATTCTGAAGTGCAGGTGCTGCAACTTAAAGGCTTTGTATTCTGTGTATGTGGTTCATATTTTTTGGAATTAAAATTATTTTGTCTGTGAGTATTTGACCTGTTACAATTTATGGGAGTGTGCCAATAGGCACTCTCCCATAAATTGTAACAAGGTAAAGAGACATGGGCAAATTTGGATGACCAAAAATAATCTAGCACTCAACCAGTTAATGTGTAATCAATATTCGCTGTAAAAAATTACCATTCAAAAAACAGTAAATACCGGCAACTGGCAATCTGTCAAACTATCGGAGTGCTTTACCACCGGCAGTGGGTGTCAGACTCAAAGGGCGATATACCCAGGGTATAGCGCTCTTCAAATATTTTGCACACTGTCGATTAGTCTACCCTGCGATGAATGACACGTGAATTTTGGCTTTGTTCACCTGTTGCGTGTGGTGCCATTTCTCGTGGCTTCGAATTGTTCAAAGAAAACAACGCAGGAGCTGGGAAAACGAATATGTATTTTTTATTTTAATTGTACAATGACATTTTACAACCCCCCCCCCCCCCCCCATCCCTTTTATTGTCTCAATAATTCCACAGTGAGAATGCCCGTCGTTCACATATAATCCAAATGCACAGTATTTATCCTGGAAGCCATTATGAAATTAACTAAGGTAAATTCCTACGATAAATCCACAGTGGTAAGCACGGTTCTTATGTAAATTCCATTCTGTAACGTATTGTAATTTCTTTAATCCGGATATCCTTGATAAACGTAATTCCATTAATGCGCGCCACTTGTTTTGAGAAATAGAGTCCCATCAGATTCAGATATCTAGCTAATTAAGCATAGCACCTCTAGTAATGTGAGTTCAATCGAGACTGCTGAGATATGAGTTATTTTGACTGTAATATGATGCGTTAACAGTTCTAGCTTAATACCTCTCTGGTGCTATCTCATAACTTGTCCGAATACCAGTCTGCCTTCTCCAATGCATAGGCTGCTAGAACGAAATATCCGATTGCCTAATCCCGTCAAGCATCCTCACGCGGTTTCCCCTCCGTAATCTCAGAGTTTTCAACGTTTTATCAGACCTTCTGATCGCGGTTCGGAACATTTAACTTCCTTCATCTGCTATTTATGCCGCGCTTTTGGCTGTTTAAATGCACCGGTTAGGATCGAAAAACTATTTTGATGCCGAAATTATACAAGCGTACTTCTGAGAAGACGTTAACTCAAGTTCTATGACATTTATACAACACGGACTTAATGGGGAACCTCAGCCGAGGAGCATATTTTCGCGCCACGACTGTATTATACCATCCAATTGAAAAGCCAGATTCCTCCATCACAGCCAATTAAATCTCTCCCGGCTGACACACCTCTCTCAGACAATGAATGGAACGATGTGAAAATGACCTACATTCTCACGTTCTAAGTTATTTATAACTCCGAGCAAAGAAAATGTTACGGCTTGACATAATCGGTACTACATTGTTTGTAAATATTGCAAGCCTTGGAGTTCAGTGTGCCAAAATAGTGGTCCTCGGGGAAGAATTGTCCACTCTCGACCGGCGCGTGGACAATTCTTACCCGAGGATGCAATCTTTTGGCATAGTTAACGACATACCGCGCATTGTGCATTGTATTATATTGAACAAACCGGGAAAAATCTTGCTACCCATGAAGACTCCAATTCTAAGTGCGCTACCTATTGTAAATGACCTTCCTGAAAACATGCATTTTCATTGTCGAACTTGAAAATAACGAAACAGAATTCTGAAAAATTCTCTTAAAACGGCGCATTGTGTTCCGTCATTCGAACGTCGTAGAATATTCCACAGCTATTTTAGAATGTGTATTGTGCACGGTTATTTTTAGAACCCCGAGAGGTAAACCTATCGGATATAGTTTAGTACTCCTTAGCGAAGCAGAGGAGGGGAAGGTCACGTGACATTTAATATTACTGTATAGTGTGACGGCAAAAAAAGGGGATTGTCTGTATGATCAATTTTAGGGACCAACCACCACAAACCTATGATTTTTCTCCCGATTGATCTTTTGACACCCACCACATTTTCATTATCATGGCGTAATATCAGCCGTTACGGTGTCTGGGGCGTGGTAAAACTCTGTTCTATAAGATCATATATTAAGATAATAGACAATGATATAACGACGCCCAAACTAAATTACGAGGGCTAATTAGCTGCTAAGCAGGTTGAATATTACTCCATTCCATTACCAACATGTTCTTAATGCTGCACATAGATCTGAATGTCCAACTGATTTTTTCTGCTACTCCATCCTATCTATGGCTTTACTGCTTAAATAAAAGTGACACTAAAACACTACCGTAAACATTAGCCGCTGATTAGCATTCAATGTTATTTTAACATTTTTGGTTCTCTCATTGTGTATATTTAGGCAGGCATTGGTAAAATTGGGAAAGTAATAGGGCTTTGGTAACCATTCCCTGAATTAGATGTCTCCTAAACTTGAGTGGAACCGAGACATACATAACCAATGTTCACGCTGTCGGGGGCCAATTAGACAATTGCACTAAAAGATTGATTTGGCACCAAAAAATCGTAGTTGGCTAAAATTTTCTTTCACCCATGAACGAAAGACATCGCGGCACTAAAGAACACGATCGAGGACGAAACGCAAACAAAAATAGAAGATATCTACGCTGTTTTCGTGTTGACCTGAAAGTATTATTTTTCACTCGTGCAAGCGCTCGTGAAAAATAAAACTTTCAGGTTTACACTCATGAGATAATTCCCGATATTCACTAAAACAGCGTAGATTTTCTTTTTATTATATGCTATGTGACATTTTATTGCGCAATATTCAGCCCAATTTGACTGCAAACAGTTTCAAGACAATAACAAAAAGCTGATGATCTTTCCTCCAAGGCGACGTTCGAGGCGACATCATGCGCCGAAGCGTAACGACCTTTAGGAAGCTACTGAAAAAAATCATCGTGTGGACCTGAAAGTATTATTTTTCACTCACGCAAGCGCTCATGAAAAATGAAACTTTCAGGTCCACACTCCTGAGATACTTCCAGATACTGACTAAAATAGAGTAGATTTTCTTTTTTATAATATGCTACGACCCCAAATGCGTACCTTTCAAAACAATAAATGAAAGTGTCAATGACAC
The DNA here is from genome assembly GCA_031216915.1 of Pictodentalium vernedei. NCBI lineage: Eukaryota > Metazoa > Mollusca > Scaphopoda > Dentaliida > Dentaliidae > Pictodentalium > Pictodentalium vernedei. Next base: position 259,609,268 of record CM062289.1, read on the forward strand.
TGTGCCCAACTTGTTTAAGACATGTACATGTATAGTATGTGCCACAGCAATGACAAACATATAGTTAATGACCTAATAACAAAGGTACATGTAAAGTATTGTAACGGTCTGTACATAAATGCTGACCGTAGCCTGTAACAAATGTGTAGGTAAAGTATTGTAAAGGTGGGCGACAGTTAGATGCTAAACTAGAAAAGATATCTTTGAGTCGCAGAGTGGGTCTCACTGAACCCCAAAATATTTGTTCTCATAGCACAGTGATAACAAAGGCACCCCAAAACACTCGTTCCTGTCACAAGGTGATAACAAAGGTACCCCAAGAAGTTTCGTGAAGATCAGTTCATAAATACAGACTCTAGCCCGAGCCGTATTGACATGTGCACTTACAGTGTGTAAGTAGCACTGAACAAATCAAAGTTCATCTAATTTGCATAATTTCTGCACGAGAAAAAAACCTGTATTATATGTGATGTATTCCATGTTCCTAAACATTCCTACAAAATTTATTCAAATCAGAACTTTCATACAGAAGTTCTGTACAAAAACTGATTGCACTAATTTGGGTACAAAAAGGTTGCTGGTGGCCATCTTGAATTTTGAACCGCACCCCAAAACATTCGTTCTCGTCCCACGGTGATAACAAAGGTACCCAAGAAGTTTCGTAAAGATCGGTTCTTAAAAAACGGCCTCTAGCCTGAGTCGTATAGAAGTTGTGAACAAAAAACTGATTGGACCTAATTTCGGTACAAAATCTTGAATTTTGGACCGCACCCAGAAACACTCGTTCTCATCCCAAGGTGATAACAAAGGTACCCAAGAAGTTTCGTGAAAATCGGTTCATAAATACAGACTCAACATCAAAGTTCATCTAATTTGCATAATTTTTGCACGAGAAAAAAACCTGTATTATATGTGATGTATTCCATGTTACTAAACATTCATACAGCAATTTATTCAAATCAGAACTTTCATACAAAAGTTCTGTACAAAAAACTGATTGCACCAATTTTGGGATAAATGGCCGCCGGCAGACATCTTGAATTTCGGACTGCACCCCAAAACACCCAAGTTTCGTAAAGATCGGTTCATAAATACGGCCTCCAACCCCAGCCGTATTGGCATTTGCAGTTACAGTGCTGAAAGTAACATTAAATAGATCAAAGTTAGTCTAAATGGCATAATTTATGCACGAGAAAAAAAACCTGTATTATATGTGATGTACCCCATGGTACTAAACATTCACACAGAAAATTATTCAAATCAGCGCTTTCATATGGAAGTTCTGTGCAAAAATCTGATTGCACCTAATGTTGTACAAAATGGATGCCAGCGGCCATCTCGAATTTAAGACCGGACCCAAAACACTCGTTCTCGTTCCACGGTGATAACAAAGGTACCCAAGAAGTTTCGTAAAGATCGGTTCATAAATACGGCCTCTAGCCCGAGCCATATTGGCATTTGCACTTACAGTGCTGAAAGTAACACTAAATAAATCCATGTTAGTCTAATTTGCATAATTTACGCACGAGAAAAAACCCTGTATTATATGTGATGTACCCCATGGTACTAAACATTCATACAAAAAAATTATTCAAATCGGAGCTTTCATATGGAAGTTCTGCGCAAAAATATGATTGCACCTAATTTTGGTACAAAATGGCTGCCAGCGGCTGTCTTAAATTTCGGACCAGACCCCAAAACACTCGTTCTCATCTCACGGTGATAACAAAGGTACCCAAGAAGTTTTGTAAAGATCGGTTCATAAATACGGTGCGACGGACGGACAGACGGACGACGGGCCATGGCAATACCTCAAATTTGGCTTCGCCAAAGTTGAGCTAAAAAGATCACCTGACCGTTCCTTCAAGGCGACGTGATGTGGCGTGACGTAATTTAGGAAGCTACTGAGGGATATTCTTCGATTTCCATCGAGTCGATGGATATCGAGAAATATCTGTTAGATAATTTTCGATAATTCACAGGCTAGCATATAATAAAAGATGTTATTACTTATTTTGTCAATAAGGCATTGTTTTACATGGTAGGTTATCAACTATACAAAAGGTTGTATTTAATAAATACTTCATACCGTTGCGAGTGACTTGTGACGTTATGCAGTATTTATCTAATTAAATACCGCCTTTTGTAAAGACTCGCGACCTGCTGAGCCCAGTGTATTAACAGTAACATCTAAGTGCAACAATAAGACTGTATGTACCGACATCATTCAAACCATGAATTGAATCAGTGGCATACACTATAACTTAGGTGACCACCCTTTTCACCTCACGAGGATTTCGTCAGAACTTTCGTGTTCTGCCAGATATTTTCCTTGACCAATTGTCCGTTCACTCTCCAAATAGTTGTGAGATCATTTTTCAAAAATCTATCAATTTATTTGGATCAAACAGCGAAGTAAAACCCACCCCTCCTCCCTTCCCATCCCATAAGCAACACATTTTGTTTGACACTAAAATATCCAGAATGGCTAAAATATGGCACCAGACAGTTTCGGTGAAGCGTGAACACTGTACATAACTTCTGTTACCTGATTACACCCCTCTGTTATGATTTTGCAAGTAAGTGCTAATATTGAGCACCACGTAAGATACAAACCAATCAGTCAGTCAGTACAGTGAAGTAACAGATTTATAAGTACCTCAGCGTTAATATACATTAGAGACCATTACTACATGCACGTGTAACCAGTACTATTAGTTGTCACGCAAACGAAATCCACTAATCTATTACATCAGTGAACCTGCGAAATTCGATTCGATTCGAAATCCTCACGATGAGTCGATTTGATTCGAGTCAGGCTGATTTCGAATCAGAGAGATATTCTCAAAATCATAACAAGTGTCTCTTCATGAACGAACCTCTCTTCAATCATTAGGTTCCCTGTATAGGAGACCTGATGATAAAAGAAGAGTTCAAGGTGGTTCCGCTTCCGAAACTATTTTTGACTCCATTCCTGAAGTTTTCCGTTATTTTAGATGACTTGCCCAAACAGACGAAGCGCTATTGAATACTATTGAATACAACACTTGAGTTGAGACTGACATTATTTGCAATATTCACGGATGTATTCATTTATTGGGATTTAACGACACTTTCGACAGCCAGGGTCACCTTGTGTTGGACAGTTAGAGGAAGTCGGAGTATCCGGAGAGAACCCCGAGCAATGGCGAGCAATTGCCAAACTCCACAATGTACAAACACAACACGAGCAGGGTTAGCATTACTTGAAGACAAGCGCACCATCGACGTGCAGTGCACCTTAACCCTTTACCCAAAGTAACGGCCAAAACCGGCCAGCACTATTCTCAAGTCACCAATTAATTTTCATTATATTTTCATTTTTTGTCTCAAAACCATAGGTTATTTCCCTTCTTTGGAACGAGCTCGTTCCAATGAGGGGTCATAACCTATGTTTTTGAGACAATAAATGAAAAAAAATAGTTATTCAAGAATTTTGTTTGCAAGTGTCGTCTGCTTTTCATGTTAGGTAAAGGGTTAATACACAGCGCCACTGTGCCCCCAATTCCCGGTTGTAAAAAGGTGCAATATCTGCAACTTGAAAAGCGGTGATATTCGATTCGATTCGAAATTCCCTGTCTGATTCGATTCGATCAGGGCCCAAATGATGACTTACATAATCACTAGCCACGTGGGTTCCAGAAGAATATAGCAGTATGCCTCCATGACCATTAATCATTTGGGAATTGGCTTGCATATCAATCAAAGTCAGCGCTTTGCGACTATTGTCCGATGTAAAATCTCACATTAAAGCAGCAGCGATAGGCGGAAGAGATTTAATAATATTTTTTGTCTCATTTGTTCGTCTGTTATCATTGATGTTGTGATATGTTACGGGCTTCGAGCTTAAAGTGGACTTATACTACAACGAATGTTCTGTTTTATTTTATTAAAACGTGTGGGGTTACACAGTTCGATTTTCCTTGTGTTATTGCGTTGTGTTTCTTTGTGGGGTTCATTCCGATTACTGCAGAATAATCTAAGGTGTTCCAAGCACACTCGACCATAAAAGGATGTTACAACCCCCAACCCCGTCCCCGAGTATGTATAATGGATGTACATTGAGTTAGAAGGTTATTTAAGAACCAAATTATCATTGAGAAATGCAAAAGGAACAAAAAAAAAATACAATTCTGACACCTGTGGACAACCCACCAGGCTCTTTGTACAATTGGTATTGTTTTCTAAATCCCCCCCCCCCCCAAACCCTTCCCCGTGTAAAAATGCATTCTTTGCAATTCCGACATTGTGGTTCGATATTGAAGCAGAAACTAGGAACTGATATATAATCTGACATATCTACACTAGAAGATTGCCCAATGGTCACCAAGCATCGACCAAGTCGTCCCTTGAGTGCAACAAGGCGCCATCTGCAATGCTAAAAGCATTATTCACCCACATATAGTTTAGGAAGGGTTAGACACTCAGGTTTTGAAGAAAGGTCCATGTATCGAGCATATAATCCAACAAGCGATTCGCAAAATGCTTCGGACTGTATTAAAGGGACAATAAGCCACAAATTTGAAAAAAATAAGTTGACTATAAAACTACCTTTAGGTTCCGTATGAAACCGTTCGTACCGATTAAATATATTAACTTAAAGGCGAGAATTTTTTGATTTTCCAAAAAGGTATAGCAACAGTTTTTTCATTCTGATCTGATTAGCCAATTACTCACAGATAATTTCGGTGGACAGCTCAAAGTGCAATGTCATTTTCAATATTCGCCGTTATCTGCTTTCTCAGAAAGAAAGGGTGAAGTTTGTGAACGCGTGTTCCATTTGGAGCGTATGCGTTCTGGCAAATTTCAGTGATGTACACTGTTCATGGCGATACACATGTTTAGGAGTTTTACTGGAAGCTTAAAGCCCCACGAAGTAGATCTTCTGGGGTTTTTTTGCAACACAGCGTTGGGCGGGCGTTTTTTTATTTTATTTTTTATTTTTGTAATTATTTCTTTGCCATTAAAAGTTCATGTTCTTGGTTTGTTTTATGTTTTAGGCCCCATAACCAACAGCATAGCATGGGTGGTGGTGTATTTTGTCCCTTGAGTGCAAGAAGGCTTTAAAGCATTGCAAAGCCTTTTTGCATTCAAGGGACAAATTTATCAATTTTATGAACTTGGGTAAAATATTTTCATTCTTTTAAGTTTGCTTTGGTTATAAAAAGAGAGAATGCGGCAGCCAAAATGGCCATGCAGGAGATCCTGAGAAACAGATTTTTACCTTTTTTAGGCCCAACTGGGCTTTATTAACACAAAACAAAGTTATCGATCTAATAATTCCGAATTATTGCTAAAATAATGCACAGTTTTTGTTCTTGTGGTCGTCATTCATTGGGACAGTTGCGAAGATAAAAATATTTTCACATGTATTCGGAAATTATGTCACACTGCTGTGTGTACAGCCTTTCTCTTTCGGGCAACATTGTTTTTATCGTCGCAAAGTTGTATCTTATGAAAACAGGGGCCAATACTATAAAATTTTCAGAGTTATATTTCCTGGAATTGTATTTTCTAGTTACGACTTTAAATAAATGGGTTGAAATGAAGCATTAGCATTTTCAAAGATGTTGCAATTTGCCAGTTTTGCTAGCAAACTGCCGTATCTTTTAAAATGCTAATGATTTATTTTAGTCAGTTGTATTAATAGGTAGAAATTACAATTCTAGAAAATACAATTGTAAACATTATATAGTATTGGCCCCTGGTCGGCAGTAAAGTATTTTATTTACAGATATAAGTAATTTTGCGTTGCTTCTAATGTCTTACACTTTGGATACCGTGTTTTAAATGCTGTTTCGCATACAAGCAATCTCTGAGAGTCGATATGTTTTTTTCAGATTAGCAACTCATTGTCCATTTAATAACACTCCTCTCTTACTTGTAACTGTATTTGTGATTGAACTGCACTTCCCCCAAATCAACACTCCTCCTGTATCGTTCAAAAACTGGAGAAAAGATGTACAATAAAAGGTTGTGAATAAAAGTGTCAAGCATAATTACCGTTTTGTTCTTAAAATGGACTTCCTTATAGTCAGTAAAATTTTTTGCTCCGCAACATTCTAACTGAAAGAATAAAAAAGAGTCATGGAGCTGACTGTGAAACACGGAAAGAAGTACCATTGAATTATAAATTCTACTGCATTCAATAAACATCCAAAAAAAAACGTCTCAATGGGAAATATATGTGCCAGTGGGTGTTTCGTCGACTAATATACCAAGAAACAAGAGAATGTGCACATGACTGAGCGCGAGGAAATTAATTAAAATCCATCTGTTGCAGAGCATCAGTGCGATCTGGTCATTTGTGTATTTCGAGAAGTTTACAATCAAGGTCTTCATACGATTAAATTACAACACTACAACAGTAACAAAGAGAACAACTAGGAAAATAGGATATAGACGGATGTGGCGATCGGTGGGCCATCAAAACAAACCCCCTGTGTTCGTATTAACCAGACTGCTTATTGAAATGAAAGGAATGATTCAGATCCATGGTGGGCATGTCATACTTCTGTTCTCGGCATCTATAGCCAAACTTGCTTACTTTGTGTACTCGAACATGAAACCAAATCCTACTTTGTCTTTCTGGCACACGCTAGTATAGGTACAACCATGTGCGTCAGTTTGATGGTACTCATATCGTTATGTAATGCTGATTAAGCTCGTGTTCCACTTGTGATTGTCTAGCCAGCTAGAATATCTAGATGTTACTTATTGTTCTGTGATCGCCAAAGCGGTCTCTTTCGCGATCAGATCGCGATGTCATCGCTACGCACTCGCATTAGTGGATCGCGATTTTCAAAAAAAATATTGCGGAATCAAGACAGAATCAAGAATAAACCAAAATACAGTTAAAACTAGAAGTCCTGTCATGAAATGCGCACAAATAGCATGTCGATCTGGGCGTTAATCTACGCGTTATGACCTTAGTACGGCTATCAAATTCTGTACATACGGCCTGTGTACGAGCAATGTTTCAGCCAATGGACCTCCGGGTAACCTGGAGGTCCATTGGCAGAAACATTGCCTGTGCTTGCTATGAGTAACCAGGAGAACCTGCCATGCTTTGGATGCCATTCGATATGGGAATTGCGCGCAATTCCTATGCGCAATTAAGCCTAGATAAGAGCATAGTTCGTCACAGGACTTCTAGTTTTAACTGTAGCACCTGCGTTTCAAAGTTTACACATTTTCATCCCCAAGGGTAAGTGATGTGTGGGAGAGGAAAGGAGAAAGAGAATTTCAACCAGTTCGCAGCTTTTCGCGATCCGCTGCTGTGCGGTTCAGTTGTTACTCCGGCTTCCCCAATCAGTAAATTTGAAGTTCACAACATTGTTAAAGGCAAAAAAAAAAAAAAAAAAATGTTGAGTGATTGTGGAACATTTTGTGCAAACGTCATGTTGTAGTCGTCCAGGGTAGATGGGTTAAGTCCTTTTTATGAGTGATTCTCTTTGATGATGGCTTACTAAAACTGTTATCCATTGTGAAGCAGCCATGACAAAAGAACTCAAAGGACCTCCAAAATGAATACATAAAGAGATACTTTTTATAAATAAAGTACTTGCTTTAAAACGCTTGACAGATTTATTAAGAGATTTTCAAAGATCCTAGCAAATCATTTTCAATGGCCTTTTAGACATTTTAGATTCTCTTCCAAGCTATGTGCATATATCTTTGAGACATCTGATATACAGTTGTTAGTTAACAATGAAAAACTAAGCCTAAAAGTTAAGTCTGTTCTCCTTCGATATTGTACAGCAGAGACTGACGTATGACTGAGCAGTCGTTTTTGGTCATTTCAGATAGACGACATTTGACTAATAAACATCTGCTAGGCCATCAATCTTGATACCTGTTAATGTTCAATAAATTCTCTGTTTTTTATGGATTTATAAGAGTTAAAGATCAAGGACTTTTATGGCTATTAAACAAATTCCAGGTACATTTAAGGCCTTGGAAATCCTTTTTTCCAGTTCAAGGACTTTCACAATATTTTCAAAGACCACAATGAACCCTGTTTGAGTTCAAGTTACCAAAACATTGAATAGCGAAAAGAGAAACACACAAACACACAGTATGTTGGAATCATGTAATCTTTAACTCTTCGCATGCTGCTGGCAGACATGTCTGCCCAGCAAAGAGTTTCTCTTGTCACTGAAATAAGTATAATTTGGGCACATTTAATCAAATTTTCACCCTGTAAATTACATGGATTTTTTCACCAATGATTTGTTATATTACATTTAGATTAATTTTTCATCAAATCTAGTCATGGTTGCTTTACCAGCAGCCATGACTAGATTTGATGAGAAATATCTTGAAAATACTCAGCGGGTTAAGAGTTAAACTCTGTTTGGAAATTGTAATTACTTACCCCTTTCTGGAAGTAGTCCCAGGCACCAATAAACCCGCCCTTGTAATTCCCAGAAAAGTTACTACTGAGAGCGTTTTCGAGGCTATCTTCAATCTGCAATAGATAGATACATACATAAAGTGTAAAGATAAAACTCGTGAACATTTGTACTCGCTAAAGTGTCATAAAATTATGAAAAAAGAAAGATTAAGTCAGAGGGGGGGGGGGGGGGGGTGTGAGCCTAAAACGATAACCTGGATCAATTTGTCTATAAGGAAATTAAAGTGGATGAAGGAATCAGAAAGGCGGTTTCAAAAAGGAAGTGTCACCTTGTGCACCTTTGCATACTGCAATGCCGATCACCAAATACGTACTGGTCAAGCATGTCTGTTCTCAGCAACCCCCACTCTCCCTCCGTGTTCACATCCTACGTTAGGCTTAAAATTATCATGTTAAAAAATGACAAAAAGGTTTCTCTATGAAAACCTCCCACTTTGGTAACAATTTTTGAGTTGAAACTATTTAGTGCCCCTGGAAGCCGACAGTTGTGTGAAAAAATGGAGTGAAATTGCGACCATCAAGGACATGACTGAGACAGTTTTTATGTGACAAACTAGGGCTCACACACTCACAAACAGATGGAATCATTAATTTGTTGTATTATCAGGCATTAGAAAATATTATGTGGTGTATCAGAAGTGGACCTTTGAAGAATATTACTCATATTGCAGTACTTTAAAATTTGGGCTTCTAAAGGGGCACAAATATTACACCAGGACCTTAATTTGAACAAACCAGAATTTGACCCTCATACGGACGCCGAATACCAAATATCAAAAGATTATGACTGGCGGTTCTGAAGCAGGATATATTTTAATAAGGAGATCAAATACGAACCGAGAGACTTAATTTTAACAAATTTGTTTCTGACCCGCTAATGATTCTGAATACCAAATATCAAAAGAGTTTGCCTGGGGGATCTGAAGGAAAATATTTTCAAAGAATTTTCCTCATACTGTACTAAGTTGAATTTTTGGCTCCCATGAGGAGCTCAAATATAAGCCCAGGGACATGATTTGGACAATCTTAAATCTGAATTCCATAAGGATGCTGCAAACCAACTATTGAAGGATTCTGACTGAAGGGTCTGAAAATGATTTGTAAAGAGTATTTCGTACACTGAACTAAGTTGAAATTTGGGCTCCCAAAGGGAATCCAAATATAAACCCATGGTCTTGATTTTGAATAAACTTAATTCTGTCCCTACTAATGATTTTGAATACTAAATAATTTTCGTAATTTTGCACCAAGTTAAAAGTTTGGTTCTCATATATTAACTCTTTACCCAACGTAACGGTCAAAACCGGCCAGCGCTATTCACGAAAATTGCAAATTAATTTCATTATTTTTTCATTTTTGTCTCAAAAACATAGGTTATGACCCCTCTTTGGAATGAGCTTGTTCTAATGAGGGGTCATAACCTATGTTTTTGAGACAAAAAATGAAAAAAATTAGTTATTCAAGAATTTTGTTTGCAAGTGTCGTCTGCTTTTCATGTTAGGTAAAGGGTTAAGAGTAGTGAGAGGGGGTGGATATTTTGGTTATCACAATTGACTGAGATATCCTGTAGAGGTATTAGAGAAATTGCAGGCTGTTGGCTACAGCAGAGCCCACAAAATCAGACCATTTTCATTGATGTCGATTTTTTCTTCTTTGAAATGATAGGTATCAGACATGAAAAGATCTTCGTGAACGCATAGGAATGTGAGACACATTTGTAGTTACGCATACATGTGTTGTTGCCTATGCTTTATATCATCCCGGAGATTGGAAATTCGATTTTTTGGCTCAGGTTGAGCACACCGTCATTTATTATGATAACCCTTTACCAAGACCCAAAGCAGTCGTTACCATACCATGATGATAACAAACGTTGTCCTAGAAGGTCTGTACAAAACACTGATTGCAACTAATTTCAGTATAAAATGGCCGTCGGCAGCCATTTTGAATTTTAGGCCGCACCCCAAAACACTTGTCCCTGTCCCAAGGTGATAACAAAGGTACCCAAGAGGTTTCGTGAAGATCAGTTCATAATTACAGCCTCTAGCCTGAGCCGTATTGACATGTGCACTTACTATGTATAAGTAGCACTGAATAAATCAAAGTTCATCTAATTTACATAATTTCTGCACGAGAAAAAAGCCTGTATTATATGTAATGTATTCTACGTTACTAAACATTCATTCAAAAATTTATTCAAAGCAGAACCTTCATAAAGAAGTTCTGTACAAAACATTGACTGTACCTAATTTTGGTACAAAATGGCCGCCGGCAGCCATCCTGAATTTCAGACAGCTCCCCAAAACACTCGTTCTCGTCCCAAGGTGATAACAAAGGTACCCAAGAAGTTTCGTTTAGATCACTTCATAAATACAGCCTCTAGCCCCGGCCGTATTGACATGTGCACTTAATGCGATAAGTAGCACTGAATAAATCAAAGTTCATCTAATTTGCATAATTTCTGCATGAGAAAGAAACCCGCATTATATGTGATGTATTTTATGTTACTAAACATTCATTCAAAAATTTATTCAAATCAGAACCTTCATATAGAAGTTCTGTACAAAAAAACCTGATTGTACTTAATTTCGGCACAAAATGACCACCAGCAGCCATCTTGAATTTCAGACCACACCCCAACACACTCGTTCTCGTCCCAAGGTGATAACAAAGTTACCCAAGAAGTTTCGTGAAGATCGGTTCATAAATACAGCCCCTAGCCCGAGCTGTATTGACATGTGTACTTATTGTGTATAAGTTGCACTGAATAAATCAAAGACCATCTAATTTGCGTAATTTCTGCACGAGTAAAAAACTGTATTATATGTGATGTATTCTATGTTACTGAACATTCATACAAAAATTTATTCAAATCAGAACTTTCATACAGAAGTTCTGTACAAAAAACTGATTGCACTAATTTTGGCACAAAATGGCTGCTGGCGGCCATCTTGAATTTCAGACCTCTCCCAAAAAGCACTCATTCTCGTCCCACGGTGGTAATAAAGGTACCCAAGAAGTTTCGTAAAGATCGGTTCATAAATACGGCCTCTAGCTCGAGCAAGTTCTGTACAACAAATTGATTGTACATAATTTCGGTACAAAATGGCTGCTGGCAGCCATCTTGAATTTTGGACCGCACCCAGAAACACTCGTTCTCGTCCCAAAGTGATAACAAAGGTACCCAAGAAGTTTTGTGAAGATCGGTTCATAAATAAAGCCTCTAGCATGAGCCGTATTGACATGTGTACTACTGTGTATAAGTAGCACTGAATAAATCAAAGTTCATCCAATTTGCACAATTTCTGCATGAGAAAAAAAATCTGTATTATATGTGATGTATTCCATGTTACTAAACATTCATACAAAAACTTATTCAAATCAGAACTTTCATACAGAAGTTCTGTACAAAAAACTGACTGCACTAATTTCGGTACAAAATGGCTGCTGGTGGTCATCTTGAATTTTGGACCGCACCCAAAAACACTCGTTCTCTTCCCACGGTGATAACAAAAGGTAGCCAAGAAGTTTCGTAAAGATCGGTTCATAAATACGGCCTCTAGCCCGAGCCGTATTGAATTGTTGACGGACAGACGGACGGCGGGTCAGGGCATAACCTCAAATTTAACGTCAAAGTTGAGCTAAAAATTAGTTACTCAAGAATTTTTTTTGCAAGTGTCAAGTGTCGTCTGCTTTCCATGTTAGGTAAAGGGCTATGGTGCAATTAAACCCTAAAAAGTTTTTAATTCCTGTTTATTCCAATTATTTCATTAAATAATATGAAATATCATCCAGTTCTCTATCGTGGAGCCAGAGGAGGGATCTGTGTCCTCGTATGAAGACATGATAAAAATAACTGAGGACATCTTGAATGAATGGTAAAACAGGGGTTACGTCACAAGTCAACTACAGCTGGTTTAAGTTCCCATAAGTAGTGCTATTTAGTTTATTTAGCATTTTGTGAATGTGATGCCAGGTTCTAAAGGAAGAAATGAATTACCATCTGCATGTGCATTTTCAAAACAATGTTCAGCATATTTTCCCCGCTTTCCAACCAACATCCACCCCTTCCTAAACGAAAGTTCCAGTGACATCCACCCATATTCTACACAATATAAGCATGAAAACTATTCAAAATGCCTCATACTCGGCAATGACGTTGATTTATATCATTCTAAGCTTATCTGGGACTCAAACATAGTAATAAAAACTAGACTTTATGATTCTGGAGAATCATGGCTTTTCCCGATGAGATTCCATGATTTTTCATGACCCCACAGTGTCTGATGAATTGTTTTTAACTGCCTCACTAAAGTTCCTTCATTGATGTTATGAGAAAAGTGAAGATAGTAGTCTCAAAGACACAGTTTGATAAAAAATTGTTTAGGTAAAAACCATCATTAACGGTGGAGTGAGTTAAGGTCAATATCGTCGTCCAACAAGTCAATGACCGACAAAAGGAATTATGTTTGTTTGACACATACTCACTGAGTGCTGTGTCAATTTAAAAATGGTCCATTTTATCTCAAATGTATCCAAAATATTGATGTCTGGCAGCTTGTATAGGGTTAACAAGTGCCAACAGGAATATTTATTCATGCAACTTGTAATGTCACACCAAGAACTGTGAATGGCTATTTTTTCTTTAAAATCTACAAGATGTTTTCAGAGAAATCCAGGGAGAACAGGAATTTTAAGCTTTTGATGGGTATCATTGTTTTTCCAGCCCAAAACGGGATAAGTGTTGTTTTTGGAATACTCTTATTACTTCCAAAAATAATTCTCAGTGAATTCTACTTCCACTTATTTTGATGTCTCCTCCCAACTTCAGGTGCTGTGGGTACGCAAACACATCCTATTTTATCAACATTTTGATGTTTGAGAACCTGCATAGGGTTAACAAATGTTTACAGGAATATTCTGTACATGCAACTTGTAATGTTACACTAAGATATGAGAAAGGCCATTTTTTCCTGAAAATCTACGGGATGTTTTTAAAGAAATCCTCAGATAACATGAATTTTTAACCTTTTGAGGGGTGTCTCTCTTTAACCAGCTCTAAAGGGTTAATGCTTGGTTTTGTGAATATCTTCATTACTTACAAAAATGATCGACGGTGAATTCCACTTCCAATGAAGGAGGTTATGTTTATCTCGTAGGTACACATTTGGTGTTATGGTTGCCCAAGAACAGCCCATTTTCTCCAAATGTCAATGCTTGGCAGCCTCTGGGGGGTTAACAAATGGTTACCGGAACATTTTGTTCATGCAACTTGTAATGTCACTCGAAGACCTGCGAATGGTTAATTGCTCTTGAATTTTTTTTTTTGAGAAATCCACAGAAAACTGGAATTTTAAGCTTTTAAGGGGTATATCTCCTTAACCAGTTAAAAATGGGTTAAGACCTCGATTTTTGAATACATTTACTACTTACAGAAATGTTTCACTGTCAGTTTTGCGCCCGGTAAAAGAAGTTACGTTTCTCTGTTGTATTCCCATTTGATGTTGTTGTTGTTCAAAAAAAGACTATTTTTTCAAAATTTTGACATTTAGCAGCCCATGGAGGGTTAACAAATGCTTACCGGAATAATTTATCCAATCAATTGGTAATGTGACACCATGACCTATCAATGGCCATTTTCTCTTGAAAACCCTACCAGATGTTTGTAAAGAAATCCAGGGAAAACATAAATTTTAAAGCCTTTGATGGGTATCACTATTAACAACCACAAAATGGGTTAACGATTGATTTTTTGAATACCCTTATTACTTACAAAAATGGTCTTTGGTGAATTCCACTTCCAACAAAGGAGATTATGTTTATTTCTCAGGTACACATTGGGTGATGTGCGTGCCTGAAAACATCCCATTTCAACAAAATTACGATGCTTGGCAGCCTCTAGAGGGTTAATAAACGCTCACCGGAATATTTTGTCCATGCAACTTGAAATATCACACAAAGACCTGCGAGTAGTCAATTTTTCTTGAAAACCTACAGGATGTTTTTAGAGAAATCCACAGAAAATGGGAATTTTAAGATTTTAAGGGGTCTCTCTCTTTAGCCTGTCCAAAATGGGTTAAGACTTCGACTTTTGAATACCCTTACTACTTACAAAAATGTTTGCGTATAGATTGTGCGCTCGATAAAAGAAAGCACGTTTCTTTGAGGCGTACCCATTGGGTGCTGTTGGCGTCCAAAAACAGCCCATTTTATCACAATTTTGACTTTTAGCAGCCCGTGGAGGGTTAACAAATGCTCACCGCAGTATTTTGTCCATGCAGCTTCTATTGTCACACCAAGGCCTGGGAGTGACAGATTTTTCTTGAAAATCTACAAGACTCGTTTAGAGAAATCCATGGAAAATACAAATTTTTGAGCTTTATGGGGGTATTGCTGTTTAACCAGCCCAAAACGGGTTAACGCTTGGTTTTTTGAACACCCTTATTACTGACAAAAATGATCCTCGGTGAATTCCACTCCCAGCAAAGAAAGTTATATTTATCTCTCGTGTATTGTTTGGGTGCGGTGGGGGCCTGAAACTGGCCTATTTCATCAAAATTTCGATGTTTGGCAGCCTGTGGAGGGTTACCATATGCATCGCCTGATATGTCGTGTGTATCAAAGGGCGTGTCACAGACAGGTCTAGCAATGACGAATGTATAAAAAAAATCTACAAGACGTGTTTCGAGAAAGTGCCGATAAACCCCAATTTTGGCAGTTTTTTGCCAATTCTGAGAAAATAAGGGTTAAATCGAAAATTCCGCTTGGGTACATTTTTAGATTTTGTGCCCCTCTATGCGTGTGCAAAATTTCGTGAAGATCGGTTCGAAAATGGCTTCTGAATCGTACGGACAAAATGTGTGGAAAAAAAAAAAAAAAAAAAAAAAAAAAAAATAATCCGTAGAAAAACAATAGTCTTTTCCAGAGGGAAAAGCCTAATAATAATCCGTAGAAAAACAATAGTCTTTTCCAGAGGGAAAAGCCTAATGAATAAGAAAAAATTACATATCTCTGATAAAACAGTTTCGACACGCTGAAACCACCCCCTCCCCTACGACCTCGTTGTGTCTGCGTTACAACTTTCGTGTCAACAAACGTCGTCAATGGGAGGAGTTATCGCGTTGATTGACTTGTCGCCACCTTGAGTGGAGCAGATTGAGTTGTGACGTTTTTGGCGACGTTCCGGCAATCCAGTCGAATAGAGACCATTGGGTCAGAGTATATATATATATATATATATATATATATATATATATATATATATATATATATATATATATATATATATATATATATATATAGGCTTGTAGTCTTGGTAGAAAAGCATATTAATACACGCCTGTTATATGAAATCTCCATCAACAGCAACAATAAACCATGCGGAAAAAGGAAAATCCGTTCTGCACACTTGTGCCAAACGGAAATCGTTGAGCAGACTATTGATCACCCGAAACAGAACTGATTGCGAAATAACTAAATAAAATTTCGAAAATTTTAATGTGTGCGAAAATAACAAAGAAGAAAGAGTCGATATATGAAGGAGATAATGAATATACAGAAGAAGAAGGAGAGTATGAGTATGCAAATCTGGTTGGTAATAAAATGTTTTTTTATCGTTATCAAATGAATTTCTGAGAGTCCTTCCAATAATTGTT
This sequence comes from Pictodentalium vernedei, assembly GCA_031216915.1. NCBI lineage: Eukaryota > Metazoa > Mollusca > Scaphopoda > Dentaliida > Dentaliidae > Pictodentalium > Pictodentalium vernedei. Next base: position 259,625,378 of record CM062289.1, read on the forward strand.
TTTATAGACGTGAAGGCGTGTAATAAACACGGAACGACACGCACGTGTGAATGGGTTAATCGATAGAACACTTGTACCACTGCGGAAGGATAAAATTCGAGGCCTGTGGCGATTGACCTATTCATATGCGCACGTCATTCCGTGTGTATACTAAAACGGGCTAAGGTATGCTAAGAACAGTGCGGCCTTCTCTAAGACACCCATTTAAAGTGTCCATGGAAGGTGAGAGTACACCCCCCACTTAATACCGGTGTCGAGATCTTGACATTTCCCACAAAATGAGCCACTTGTTGCCAGGGGCGTCGCAATGAGAACAGATAGGGTTGCATACCTGAATTGTCTTCACTGTGTTGGATCAAGTCCCGACTGATAAAATATTCCAGCTATATCACAAGGGTTCCCACTGATGTCAGAGAATCAATCCAAGCACTATTTAAGCATTTTTCAAGGAATTTGTCGACGATTTTGAAGGATTATCGGGGTTGTACAAATTGGGGGAACGATCGTTTCGTTCGCCTATGGCTCACCTTAAAAGAAATAAGGTGACCGATTTTCTGTTCACGTACATGACTAGATCTTTGACAAATATCTTTACTCAAGAAAAGTGCCATTTTATTCATTTTTCACTCTTCAAGAACCATGATCCACTTTGTAATGATGATAAAAAAACCTACTGTTGTGATCACATGGCGATGAAATGCTGTGATTTAACACACTGTTGGAAAGGACTCTTTCCAACAGTGTATTACAGTACATATTATCCGATTACTGACAAAAACTCGTGAAATGAACTGCAGTGGTCCAAAATCCACACACCAGACTGGGTGGGTTATAGTGAAAGTTCTTGTCTTAAAAGTCATATGTAAGCTGAATTCACATACTATTCAAGAAAAGAGGCGAAAATCAAGTACTTCCCAAGGATAGAAACAAAGGCAATTAAGCACTGCTCAAGGGGGTGTGGGGGGGGGGGGGGCTGATCGAAATTCAAGGACTTTTCATTTGAGTGAGAACCCTGATCACTACATCATCAAGACACCTTGATAGTGTAGAAGTAATATTTGTCAAAGGGGATTATAATTAAAAAAAATACCCGTTGGATATTCATTTGCGGACAAATAAAACATACATGCAGTGGACATGATGCAACTTCATATGTTCTTAAAACGTACCTTACATCAAATTGTTCATGCTGGAACCCCAACAGCTCAAATTGGATACCATGGCGGCGGTCCATTTGTATGACCGATTGTGTGAGTGACTACAGTACAGTCGACGTGAACTGGTCGAAATCCACGCGTGGGCAGTGATGGCCACGCATTCGTTTACCAGGTAATACAAATTACCACTAGCAAAATTTAAATTAATGAAGCACTGGGTTGTACCCAGTGCTTCATTAATTAACTTTTGATGCTTATTCCTATAATTGGTGTTTTGAATCTAATATTATTGCGTCCGAAAAAAAAAATATTGCCCACGAGTGGAAAGTGACCAGTCCACGGCGGTCGTAATGTAAGTATTAAATCTGGTGTCGTAAGAAAGTACATGATTAGTAGAATCGATACCTAACACCCAAGTCCAGATGAAAATGTTTCGACTGGAAAAATAAAGTTCCGGACACAGCTGAAATAAAATAGTGTCGTCTGACACAGTCGGTGACCGGTTTGTAGATGTGAAAAACAATTACCGGAGTGACATTTCAGGTCCTGACAAAATTTCTATCCTAAAACCCAAGCCCTTTGCTAGTCTCTAGCTCATGGCGTCGAGCATAAGACCAGTGTCTCGAAGGAGAGGTAACCAGGTACACTTTGACCTATGTGATTTTGCAGTTCAAATTCGGAACATTTTCCGGGATGTTACGGTTTCTTCGAATGTCGCACGAAATGAATGCAATTATATAGATAACAACAAGGGCGTATCATGAGGGTCCTCACATATTTTTCTCTATATGATCGCCGGCTTTTAGTCCAAGTCAGTGGGCAATTTGTGTCAGCCCAGACTCGAGCCCACAGCCTCAGACCCCCACACCCTTTGGTTACTACCCCAGCTCCCCCCGTCATCTGGTAGGAGGTGTGAATAGAGATACACGTAAGACTCAGAAATGGACCTTTATGTTTTATACTGCGCACGAGGAAGCCCCAAATAAACAACACCAAATTCTAGCCAACAGGTCTAATATCACAGTCTGTGGCTAGTGGATTACCACTGCGACACCCATGGAAAATAGTTTCTTTGTCTATAGAAAAGGCATAAGAATTCCAAGCAAAGTTTCAACCAACGCATCCCCGGGTTTAACCCGGAGGTACATTGGCTGACACTTTACTTGGCAATCTTATGCACTGTCAGGGGAATCGACTGCTATTTTATGCGAAGAAATTCCACTCCAAGGGTGTTTTAGTGGTATTCCACTTTCCGTGCACTGTATTTAAAATAACAGGACTGCAATGGTCTGAAATGTAACAAAAGATTGTTGTCTTATTTTATTTAAACTACTCAAATTATCTTTATAGGAAGCTAAACCCTATAGACTTGATGGGGAAGGGAGTGGGATAGCCTCCCACAATAACGCGTGCAATACATACTTCTAAAAGAGTACTTGCTATACATTTAAATGCACGAGTCCGTTTGTATCACTGATTACGGTAGGAATAGTGGGTATGGAATCTGAAAGTCTCACAACTATCTGATCTCTACGATAGAAATGGTAAAAGAAGGTTGAACGGTTATCATTATTCTGCGCTATTATCTACACCTTACCTTGTTCTTAAAGACTGCTGCAGCGATACCAGCAGCGAATTCTCCAATAAAAATGATCACAAGGCACATTATGTACTGAAATTTTAAAAAGAAAATAATTAAGCCATTGCATCGCAAAATAAAATTTGTTTGCAATGATTTATTATACAAGGGCGTGTATTTGTAAATATTAAAATAAGAATCTCAAAGATGTTCTTAAACCTCCATGATTATTCGAAATTTAAGGAATTCATGCTTCTCGCTTTCGATGTTGTATTTAGATTTTCCGAGGAAAAATAGCATAATTTAAATAATTATCATCGGACTACAATGAATTCCACTCTTTCTTCAAATCAATCGCATTTGTCACAAACCACCTTGTTTTTTTTTAAAAATTACTTGAGCTGATGCTATGTTATTCCTTTTGAATTTTTATATTTATATCATAACACATACTATAGTTATCAAATTTCTGTACGCCTCTATAGTAAAAGTGTTCAGAACAGACCTGCAAACCAACTTGTGTTCGTCTTGTTATTTGTCTGCCGGGCTATCCATCACTTTTTACCAGGAATATAGGAAGTTGGAGGGGGCATGGCAAAACAGGGGTACCCACTAACTGATATATACCAATGGTGGTCTATGTGCCTTAGAAGTATGGTAGAAATACAATAAACAAATCTACCGACGAACTGATATATACCAATGGTGATCTATGTGTCTTAGAAGTATGGTAGAAATTCAATAAACAAATCTAAGTGTGAGACTCACGTACTTCTTCTTTTAGACTAAATGCACATTTTGGCTCCATATTTAACCAATATCCACATCGGGCCGAAACAATGTTTCGGCCCGATGGGGAAATTTCTTAAATATGTTGCAATAAAACTGTGCATTCGAAGGAACTTTAGGCATATAATCAGAGTAAAGAATCTGTATGCCACCTACAGCCAATTCTCAATAAGATTGCAATGACCGATCGGTAAAGATAGTGGTGCTCCAATCTCTCTCTCTGTAGTGCGTTAACATCGCAAGGAATGATCGCGGCATCGGCAGCCATTCCCTTCCCAAAAGACCGATCTAACGAATACTTCATTATCATTCCATATAGGTAATAGGTTACACTACTTCTTTCCATTTGTAATCTTTGCTTGCTTTCGGTCTCTTCTTGTTATGGCCATTATTCCTTTCCATGGCATTCGTCTTGATCAGGATGTCGCCGTAAGTGTTGAGATCATTTTGACTGTAATAATGAGGATCCGGTTCAACCAACACGAGAAAATGCCTAGGTGTCTTGGAACTTTTGATCTCCATCAATGATCGAATTGTTGCCTTCTATTTTTACTTACTTATCATCAAAGTAGAGTTTTCCATCCGTTTCTTTATGAAACCACAGATCGAGTCGACAGTCGAGGGAATCACGTTTTATAAATCCACATAAGGTTTAATGAAGTTGCCCATATAGCTGACACGCCAGTAGCGACGCTGATCTCCGATTCACTCTCTCGATCGCTCAACGTTCTATCTATCTTTGGAGAACCTCTCGGCGAGTACTACTGAGAGGCATCGATCGCAATCTCCCGGGGAACATGTCTTGAAGACATCGCGCTCATCACAAAGCCTTCTCTTAAGGGTTCCAAATCTCTGACGACCTCTTTCTTCGTCTGTTTCGGAGTTTTGATAATGTGTTTGAAAAACTTGGTCATCTCCAATCTGAGTTCGATACCCTCTCGCCATATTGCTCTCTTGAATATTTCTCTTCGATTTGAGAAATTGACGAATCGTCTATTCTCTCTTCTTAGGATCTCCGATTTTTTAAAATGACCATTTATTTTATTCTTTTATTTTTATTTTTTTTTATGTTTTTGTTGTTGTTAATTTTATTTAACTAATTTGTTTAATTTTTGCGCTCTTCATTTTTTAATGCATTAATTAAAATGCAACAAAAGTAAAAAATATTTTTAAAATGCGCGACGATCGATTATTTGTATCTCAATGGGAAATTCCTTTTCCTCTTTCGATTATATTTATTTTCGGCGCCACCGCGCAAAACTGACATTTTACGAATCTTCCGTAGACTTTGCGCGTATGAAATCGCAAAATTTGAATCTTGGTCAATTTGAACCACCGTCAATTCGCACCAGTTGATTCGCATCACATTAAGAATCAATTCGCACCACCTCAAAAGTCGATGTGCACCATCTCAAAAGTCAATTCACACCACCAAGTTGATTTGCACCATCTCGAAAGTAGATTTGCATCATCTCAAAAATAGATTGGCAAGATAGCTTTGGACGATCTATGCTGCATGTTCGGTCAATTTTCTCCACCATTGGCTGATTTGCACCACCAGCCCATAATGGTTACTAAAGGCCACTATTCTGTTTTTAACAACTGTATTTGTTTTTGTGCGCAAAACATGATTTTTGAAAATATGGAAAAATTTCTCTCATGGGCCAACTCCCCTACCTACCCCCCCCCCCCCCACACACACACACACACCCTTCACACCCAGGTGATCTGTATACGACAGTTACATGCTCGGAAAGAGCCATTGTCACGGAGATAGCCAGAGATTATGTCTTTGTTTCTTCGGGTGTATTAGCGAGAAACGCATTAGAAACGGCAGTAAATAACGATGTTTCACTTCCAAAATTAGATGTGCTTGCTCGCTCAGCAAATAGGGTGTCCTAAACTCCGAAAACAAGACACTTTTTTGTATGTTATGAGCTTGGTGACAGGACCAAAAGTGAAAGAGTGTGTTTTAGATTTTGAGGACGCGATGTGGGCCTCTATACGTGGGGTTTTATCCAATGTTGCTATTTATGGCTGCTGGATTCACTGGAGCCAGGCAGTACACAGGGAAGTCAAAGAACTGGGTCTACAATCTGCATATGTACATCAGATACCAGTTAGAGGCTATGTGCTCAGTTGATGGCACTACAACATTTCCTCACAACCACATATTAGAGGCATTTACTCTCTTTAAAGCCCGATGTCCAACAGCAACAGTAGCAGAAAAACTTGAAAAGTTAGGTATATTGAGAAAACTTAGGTGCGACCTGAGAATTATCCTCCTGAGTCATGGTCAACATACCGATGTCCTGCACAAACAAACACTGATGCAGAGGGTAACACCATTCGATCAACAGTCGGGCAAAAACAGACTCACTGAATATGTTTTAGCTTTTTTATGTCAACTTGTGGAGCGAACTACTTCCACAGTTTTAGCTGCATTTTCATGAAACTTCACAAAAATGATCAACATATGAGGGGAAATGCGTGACATAATATTTTTCCTGTTCGGTTTTAAGATGGCCGACTGATGGCCATATTGGATTTTTTTTACTTAGAAAAACTGAATGCCCCTTTTCAGTCACCCACACTAGGCGGTATGCCACGGTGGTGGTATACCGGGCGACAGACCATCTCTATTTTTGTTTTGTATTTCACTGTTCATGTCCTGTTTTTTTTTCTACTTTTGTTTGGCTGTATTGCATTTATGACATTGACCGTAGAATGAAATAGATGAAAATAAGTATAGTCTCTCAATTTTCTTTACCCCAATAATGGTAGAATATAAAGCCTTCCTAGTTGGTGTGAACTGACCATTAGGAGGGTGCAAATTGACTTCAGGGATGGTGCGAATCGACCAGTGGGGTGATGCAAACTGACTTTTGAGATGGTGCAAATCGACTTCAAGGATGGTGCGAATTGACTTCAAGGATGGTGCGAATTGACTTCGTGGATGGTGCGAATTGACCGCTCGATGGTGCGAATCGACCATGGGGCAAACTGACCATGGTGCGAATAGACCGTTCCCCCAAAATTTACAATCCCTTCCTCAACCTTTTTTCACCGTCCGCAAATTGTTCTCATAACTACCCGTGGGTTTTGTGCGGGAAGATATCAAAAAGTAGTTGATTTTGTAACGAATCATCTAATTTTCGGCAAGAAGTGTAAGGTTTTGCGATTTTCCCGTACAAAGCGAACGGAAGAAATTCACGAATTCGTTGCTTTAGCTAAAAATTGAAAACCGATGAAAATGCAAGGCCATTTTTCCTACCATCCGAAGTGATGTCTCTTCTAACGGGTAGCGCCGAAAATATGAAACTGACTCCGAACGAATATAAAATTGTATCTCTCAACCCTATATTCGAAGTGCTGCCGCTGCATCATTTTCGACACCACTTTTGTTCAGTGAAATCACCTCCCATCGTTAACATTTTGGCGTCGCCATACCAGTAGCGTCGAACTTTCAATTCACCACTACTCGAGCTGTAACGTTCGATGAGAAACTTGGAAATAATTCTACCCACATACGTTCTCAGTCGAGAAAAAAGACCGTTTACACTAAAAGGGTTGCACCTTACCTAATGTGTCTTTAAGCCATTCCATAAATGTACCTAATCTGTGTCACTAGAATTAGTAGGATTACGTACACTGTACCGAACTAAATTTGGAACATCTTCTCCTTTTAGCAGAACAGTTTTAAAACAAAAACTTCCCTTTGTTGCAGACAATGGAACAGAGAACATGCACGCTGTCCAAGACGTTCCAGGAAAGCTGCCTCTTTTCCAAGTTTTCGAAGAGGATTGAATTTATATAGCAATTAACTACTATTATTGTTTTATTATTTCTATCAAAATGGCTGTAGACTTTTTTGGTAAATATTATAAAATGTCTATTCCGACATTAATCGTCTTTTATAACTGGAATATCTTCTCTTCTTGTGTCTTGACTTCTTGCCATGTCTGCGAACACACGTGCGTTTTCAGTCGAGTAAAGCTGTATCCAACTGGGTTAAAATACTTTACGCGGATCTTAGCCGGATTACACGATTAGTCGCGAATCTAGCTTTGTGGGGTTGATGACCAAAGTGAGTGAAGTGTATACAATTGTGAAGACAAATAAATTTATTAAAGCAATACATACCAGAGAGAGAAGGCATTTGCTTTCTGAAATCCCTCCACAGAATCCAAATATGCTTATTAAAAGAACAAGGCCACCAAACCCTATGAGGACCCACGCTGCATAATCCAATGTAGAGGCACTCGAATCTATCTCAATAATCGTTTTCAGGGGTCCAAGATCGGGATCAACCTTTATCCATATTCCAGCTGCAAGTACAGCAGCTCCAGACAGCTGAAAAAATAAGGTAACAATAATATTCAAAGTTACAATACAAGTGTCGTGGACTGGTAACTTTCGGTGAGTAGGCAATATTTCCACGAGCACAATAATATTAGACTACCACTCAACTTGTCTCACAGCAACGAAAATTTTGCTGACCCTAATGAAATTGCCACGAAATTCAATGATTACTTTGGTGAAATTGGTCAGACTATTAATGAACATGTTCCACTGTCGAGTAATCCCTTTCAGCGACTTCATGAATGGAAACCATTCTGATACCTTTTTCATTGCCTCAACAACCGAACAAGAAATTATCTTGACAACTAGTAAGCTGGAGGGCAAAGCGGGTACCGATTGTTATGATTTATCAACAAGAATAATGAAGGAGTCCATATTTGAAATTGCTAAACCCCTGGTTCATATTTTTAATCTGTCATTTATACAAGGTAAAGTCCCAGACAAAGTGAAAATAGCTAAGGTAATACCGATTTTCAAAGGAGGAAATGCTCGGGAAATAGGAAACTATAGATCCATAAGTATATTACCGGTGTTCTCTAAGATTCTTGAAAAATTAATGTCTCGGAGACTCTCTGATTTCCTGAACGATTTCAACATACTGTATAAACACCAGTACGGTTTCCGTAAAAATCATTCTACTATTCACCCAATTTTGCATCTACTACAGTATGTCGCTGAAAGTAACTCGACCCTTACGGGGTTTATAGATCTGTCCAAGGCACTTGATACCATCAGCCATGAGATATTATTAAAGAAATTGGAATTTTACGGTATAAGAGGAATATGTAACTCTTCGTTTCAAAGCTACTTATCGAACAGTTACTTGCGGTGTTCTTCGGTGATCTGTGTTGGGACCGACTCTCTTCCTACCTTACGTTAACGATATGAGATACTCCACTACTCTTAACTTATTATCATTTGCTGGCGATACAACTCCGTTTACTGCAGGACATGATTTGAATGTTCTAGAGACAAAGGTGAATTCTGAGCTAACTACATTTTTTAACTGGTGTTGCTGCAACAGGCTTCAGGTTAACGCTAACAAGTGCAAATACATTGTGCTGCATCCACAAAACAGTCCTAATAAAGCCGACAAGTTAAACATATTCCTCAATACCTCCAAACTCTCACCTGTTGGTAATTCTTTGAATGGCACTGTGGTGAAGTTCTTAGGAGTATACTTTGATGAACATATTAATTTTAAATATCACATATCAACCATATGCTCGAAAATGTCTAGCGCGATTTACTGCTTAAACAAAGTAAAAAACATTCTGCCGAAGAAAGCGTTGAAATCATTGTATTTTGCACTTGTTCGTAGTCACTTACTATACGCAATACTAGCCTGGGTTCATGCGTCATCTACCAGTAAAATTAATAATCTGCAGAAGCGCGCGATGCGAGGTATTAGTCGCAAAAGTTTGAACAGTCATACTGATCCCTTATTCAAAGAGAATAATATTGTGAAATTTAAGGATCTATACAAATTGAATGTCTCCCTAATTATGTTCGACTGGAAAAATATGAATTTACCAGACTCATTCAGCACCTTTTTCAATATTCATTCCACAAATGGAAGTCGAACAAGACAACCTGGGCTGATACAAACACACAAAGCAAGAACCCAATTCTCTGCCAACCTGCCGAAACATAGTTTCCCAAAGATTTGGAATGAAATTGAAATGGACTTATCACATGTGCCCAGATTGTAGGCCTACCATCTGAAAGATATTCATATCCCATTGTCGGTATAACCTACAGTCCCCCGTGGAAACCCGTGGATGTATTACAGTGCTTGCCCCTACAACAAACATGTCTGCTCTACTGGTAATACAGGACCAGCTAACTAAAGTTCGGGTTATAAGTCTTCAGTTAACACAGCCTACACTACGTACTGGCAACCTAACTGATTAACAGAAGACTTGATACCCCCTTTATGCTTCTCTGATTCTGTTGGAAAAATCATTTGTTATCTCATCCCATTAGACCTCAACATTATTCCCTTAAACCCTTCAAATGTCAAAGCGAGGTCGTCCTATCAATCATACAATTGATCTGACGAGCCTTCGGTTGTGGTAACTGTGATCAACTTCCCTCAGAGTATATACTCCATTATAGTACAGTTTCTTCATGTTTTCTAGGAGGCAGCAGGAAGACAGCCAATCGGCTAAGCTGCCTCTCAACAATGTACCTTTATGTTTTGTATTTATGATGTATTTTTTATAAACATGTAATTGTTTTGGTATGTTCCCAAATAAATTATTCTTTTCTATTCTATTCTGTTAGATTCCAAATACTAATTCCAGGAATAATTATCAAAAATTTAATTAATGAAGCACCGGGTGCAAACCCGGTGCTTCATTAATTAAAATTTTGATGATGATGATTTTTATTACCTGGTAAAACGCGCGTGGACATCACTGCCCGCGCGTGGATTATGACTAGTCCACGACGACTGTACTGTAAGATTAGTGCAAAGGATTGTGGATGGAAGAGATCATCAAAGTTCCTCTCCTGTAAGGTATTTGTTTTAACTCTTTACTTAAAGTAAGGGCTATATCCCGCCAGCGCTAGACATAAAAAAACCGACATTCAAGTCACATATTTTTTTAAGAGTTTGCCTCTATAACATAGTGTACGACCCTTTACAGGAACGAGTACGTTCGAACAAGGTGTCATGGCTTATGTTTTAAAGGCAAAAAATTAAAAAAAGAAAATTTACTTGTAATTGTCGTCTGGTAGTCTTATCCGGTAAGAATTAAATAGAACTACTAAAAAGGGCCTTCGAAGGCTGTGGCTCACTAGGGATGGAGAGAATATAATTATTCATGATAATACAATACATTTGGGATGGGGACCGTATTTACAGTACACTCCCATCCACCAAAAGGAAAAAAATAGGTTCGTCAAGTCTTGAACAAAGTAGAAAAATCTTTCACGGCAAGTCATCCGTGAATGTTGTTGGTTTTAATTGGGATTTGATCACTCAGGGGAGTCGATACCGTATAGCGATCTGCGATGTGGAGAATATTATAAAAGAGTTTTTAACACAGCTAGAATTAGAGGGAATGTTTCTATTTTTGTCGGATTTTCAGAGGCGCGTATTCAAATTCTAATATGTGAGTGTATACGCCTCCCTCCTCGCAGCCACAAAGATTTGGACTTTTCCCAAACACACGTGAAGAAAAATAGTCTCCGATCACTGTGAAAAAGTCTCCAAGAGCAACAATGTTTACATATTTATCCTATTTCAGTGGTATTTTCAGTATTAAGGAAATGTATATACATTTATACTTGTTCCAATATGAGTAAATTGAGAGCAGGTGTAGTTTCTTTCATGTTTACGGCCCCAGTAGCAAATGTTACCGTCTGACGTCACAACGCGATATATGTGAAATGACGTCGCCCGTTTCGTAATTGTTTCATCAACGGAGTGACTTGTACGGTGGCTGATTTAAGCCACCCTCACTACATTTTTTATCTCGAGATATTATCTCGAGATCTCGAGAAACTATGTCGAGATCTCGAGAAAATATCTCAAGATCTCGAGATAATATCTCAAGATCTCGAGATAATATCTCAAGATCTCGAGAAACTATGTCGAGAAAATATCTCAAGATCTCGAGATATTATCTCAAGATCTCGAGATAATATCTCAAGATCTCGAGAAACTATCTCAAGATCTCGAGATAATATCTCAAGATCTCGAAGTAGTATAGCTCGTATGTTTCACCTCTAGGTTGCAGGACCTCGGTGCAGGACCTCGGAAGTGACGTCATGTCACGTGACCCAGTGGCGCCATGTTGTGTTGTCATGGTAATCCGTGTGAGCGGCCATCTTGTGACGTCATCTCCATAGTGATACGTGGTGTGAGTGCGCATGCGCAGCGCGTGTTGTTAGGGTGATACGTGTTTCCGTCGTCCATTTTGTATACTGGAGGCCGCCATCTTCGTTTCTATGGTAGCACGTGGTTGCTATGTTACCCAATTTTTCTGCAATGGGACGGGGTATGTTCGGAGGGTATGTTCCTTTGTAGAACAGTAAATCTAATTACCACAAACAACCCGGCAATCCTTCCAAATCACCAAAATCCACCCAAAATCACCGAAATTGACTTTATTTGATACGGATTTCCCTTTTTATCTGCTTAGCACGTAGTGCTATAGTACCGAGAGGGTACCGGGGGTGTGTTCCTTTGTAGAAGAGTAATGTTCTGGTTCGGATTTTCCCAGAATCCTCGTTTCATTACCCAAATAAACCCGACAGGTTGTACTATTTCGAATTCTTTCAGAATCCCTTTTTTGGATCCCATGACGTTTTTTTCCCAATAAGAGTAGAACGTAGTGCTATAGATTTTTAAAAGGTCGTGTGTTCGTTTGAAGTGGAGTAATGTTCCCATTTTTTGGATCCATTGACGTGTTTGTTCCCAATTAAGAAAGGCACATAGTGCTATAGTACCAAGGGGTACAGGGGTATGTTTTATTGAATAGGAGTACAGGGTCTGATTTTCCCAGAATCCCATTTTTAATGCGTATTGCATATGTTTCTCTATCAATAACAGTCTATTCAGTCCAAACTATCTCTGGTTCTCTCACCCAAGTCTTATAATTACCAGTGCTTGATTTCCCATAATGCAGTTATCTCCCTTGTGTATATCAAAAGTATTCCGAAACCCAGTAAGCAATCGAGCAGTTACTGATAAACCATTGCTCGAATGACTCGAATTCCATCGAGCAAATGAGCTTTAGAGTATTTGCTCGATCGAGTGACTCGGCATATTGCTCGAGCGACTCAAATCCCATCGAGCAAATGTGCCAACGAGCAATTGCTCGTTCGAGTGACTCCTCGAACGACTCTTAGACTCATTTCAGAAAAAAGGGATTCCATAGCCATAGGCGTTTACAAAAAAAGGGATTCCACAAATGGGATTCCAAAAAAGGGATTCCATAAGTGGGATTCCGTCTTATGTCGAGTGACTCGCAATTACTGCTTGAACGACTCGAATGCCATCGAGCAAATGAGCCAACGAGCAATTGCTCGATCGAGTGACTCCTCGAACGACTCGACGACTCATTTCAGAAAAAAGGGATTCCATAGCCACAGGCAGTTTCAAAAAAGGGATTCCACAAATGGGATTCCAAAAAAGGGATTCCATAAGTGGGATTACGTCTCATGTCGAGTGACTCGCAACTATTGCTCGATCGACTCGAATCCCATCGAGCAAATGAGCCAACGAGCAATTGCTCGATCGAGTGACTCCTCCAATGACTCAACGACTCATTTCAGAAAAAAGGGATTCCATAGCAACAGGCGTTTTCGAAAAAAGGGATTCCATAAATGGGATTCCAAAAAAATGGATTCCACAAATGGGATTCCGTTTCCATCTTGTCTCCAAAGCTCCAAGGCCACTACAGGTCTATGGTCTGCCCTATCATGTGGCCTTGTACCAGTACTATTGGCTTCTGTTATTCTGCCCCATATCTCGATCGAGTCGATCGAGCAATAGTTGCGAGTCACTCGACATAAGACGAATCCCACTTATGGAATCCCTTTTTTGGAATCCCATTTGTGGAATCCCTTTTTTGAAAACGCCTGTGGCTATGGAATCCCTTTTTTCTGAAATGAGTCGAGTCGTTCGAGGAGTCACTTGATCGAGCAATTGCTCGTTGGCTCATTTGCTCGATGGGATTCGAGTCGTTCGAGCAGTAGTTGCGAGTCACTCGACATAAGACGGAATCCCTCTTATGGAATCCCTTTTTTGGAATCCCATTTGTGGAATCCCTTTTTTGAAAACGCCTATGGCTATGGAATCCCTTTTTTTTAAATGAGTTTAAGAGTCGTTCGAGGAGTCACTCGATCGAGCAATTGCTCGCTGGCTCATTTGCTCGATGGGATTCGAGTCGTTCGAGCAGTAGTTGCGAGTCACTCGATCGAGCAAATACTCTAAAGCTCATTTGCTCGATGGAATTCGAGTCATTCGAGCAATGGTTTATCAGTAACTGCTCGATTACTTATTGGGTTTCGGAATACTTTTGATATACACAAGGGAGATAACTGCATTATGGGAAATCAAGCACTGGTAATTTTAAGACTTGGACGAGAGAACCAGAGATAGTTTGGACTGGATAGACTGTTATTGATAGAGAAACATATGCAATACGCATTAAAAATGGGATTCTGGGAAAATCAGGCCCTGTACTCCTATTCAATAGAACATACCCCTGTACCCCTTGGTACTATAGCACTACGTGCTATTCTTAATAGGGAAAAAACACGTCATGGGATCCAAAAAATGGGAACATTACTCCACTTCAAACGAACACACGACCTTTTAAAAATCTATAGCACTACGTGCTAATCTTATTGGGAAAAAACGTCATGGGATCCAAAAAAGGGATTCTGAAAGAATTCGAAATAGTACAACTTGTCGGGTTTATTTGGGTAATTAAACGAGGATTCTGGAAAAATCCGAACCAGAACATTACTCTTCTACAAAGGAACACACCCCGGTATCCTCTCGGTACTATAGCACTACGTGCTAAGCAGATAAAATGGGAAATCCGTATCAAATAAAGTCAATTTCGGTGATTTCGGGTGGATTTTGGTGATTTGGAAGGATTGTCGGGTTGTTTGTGGTAATTAGATTTACTCTTCTACAAAGGAACATACACTCCGAACATACCCCGTCCCATTGCAGAAAAATTGGGTAACATAGCAATCACGTGCTACCATAGAAACCAAGATGGCGGCCTCCAGTATACAAAATGGACGACGGAAACACGTATCACCCTAACAACACGCGCTGCGCATGCGCACTCACACCACGTATCACTATGGAGATGACGTCACAAGATGGCCGCTCACGCGGGTTACCATGACAACACAACATGGCGCCACTGGGTCACGTGACATGACGTCACTTCCGAGGTCCTGCACCGAGGTCCTGCAACCTAGAGGTGAAACATACAAGCTATACTACTTCTCGAGATACTATCTCCAGATCTGGAGATAATATCTCACGATCTCGAGATAAGCATATGTAATCGGTGTCACCCTTTGATCATTAGCATGAATTCACTCCTGTCACACAAACTGTTTATTTACTTGTCGCATCTTTTCCGACTCAACATATTCATGCCCCCATGACAATTACACGAATCAACTCCTGTCCCTCAGAAAAGTGAATGAATTATCAACCAACCACTTTGTTGCGCATTACTTATGAGAGCCCACCAAATCTCAGTCCAGCACTAATATAAACAGAGTCCAGTCATCCGAGCTTGCACTTGCTGGTGTCTTGCTCCCACTCCAATCCCAAAGTGTCAACCCAGCATCCGGTACCTCCCAGTACCTACTGTAGTGCATTTTACCCTAAAATACAACGTTTTCTCAATACTTTACAAGATGAAAAGTTTGTGTCTGTCTAACACTCCAGATCCAGTATTGATCCAGCACCCGGTACCGCCTAGTGCATACCGTAGTGTTTTTGTACCCTAAA
This sequence comes from Pictodentalium vernedei, assembly GCA_031216915.1. Classification (NCBI taxonomy): domain Eukaryota; kingdom Metazoa; phylum Mollusca; class Scaphopoda; order Dentaliida; family Dentaliidae; genus Pictodentalium; species Pictodentalium vernedei. The sequence goes on from CM062289.1 coordinate 259,640,763, forward strand.
ACTCAACGTTTTCTCACTTCTTTTCCTACCAGCCCCATGCTGATTGTAGTGATGTTTACCCTAAAACATAAAGTTTACTCACTACTTTACAAGACTCACACCCATAAATACCAAATATTTCCTTCCATCTCCACACTCAATAGAGTGATTTTTACCACAACTCACAAAGTGTACTCACTACTTTGCAAGACACAGACCCCTAAATACCAAATAGCTCCCCCAGCTCCACGCTGAAAGGTTTCATTCCCACAGTGAAATCAATCACCCACTCCCTTGGTGGATTTTTCACCTACTTTCCACTTTGGTTACTGAGACACATCGTCTCTTGACACGCTGTTATTCCACGGACCCGTCATACAGCATAACTTTAACCCCATTCCCGCCTCCATTTTGACCGAGCAAATCGACGGTGCTACTCGGTGTATAATACCCTTACACCAGCGACAGCTATAAACCTACCCTAGGATTCCCTTTCCTCTCGTTGGTTTGAAAAAGTCTGGATTAGGCGTAACTAGTTACCTCTTGCGGATACTGCTTCCGGACGAGTGATTAAGGCCCTCACGTATTACCAACGTCAGTGTTAGAAAAAGGGCTTGCCCAGTACAAGGCTGCAGATGCTAGACAAAACCGTGAATTTATGGTCAATACCCAGCAATCTCCAGACCCAGGAGCCGTTTTCACAATTACACACCCAAATTGAAACCCATAACCCTGAGCCCAAGAGGCGAATGGAATCCCCCTCCTGTGAATCCCAAATGTGGCAGGATGGCATGACTAACATTGTTTCCACACAAAACCCAATTACATGTAGTAATGAAAAGACTGACCTGTCGCCCGACAAGTCTCAACGGTCCATACACCTTTCATACTCCTCCAGGGACATACCCGAAAGTGACAACTCCAATGGTGATGTATACTATCCCGCGCATATATAGAAGGACAACTTGAACCCGATTCCCAGTATCTCCGAACAAAATGAGCCCCCTCAACGTCGTTTACTGACACCCTTAACCAGTGTTGTTCCAACGACGACTGTCCCAGAGCTGTCGCGCTCCACATCAATTACTTCTTGCTGCGATGTGACGTTCAGTCAAACGTGGAATTATTCGATGTCGTCGAGCGTACAAATTCCAGCTGTGTAGGCGATTTCGGAAAGTCTGTCCACTGACTCGCACATCTGTCACTCGGTAAAGCCGCTGTCCAATTTCTGAGGCACTTTGATGGCGGTTACGTGATGCTGTGGTTCGGATGAAACGAACCTGGTTAGCAGTTGTCCCCCTTCGACGAAGTGACGTCTGTCATCATCATTGCCTGCCTGGCGGTAGCATGACCACAACCTGCTAATCACCGAGTGAGTAACGTTGAGAATTTGAGCCACTGCAGTCTGTCTGTTGCCAGCTTCCAACATGCCAACAGCACGTAAACGTTCGTCACTTGTCAGTCTTCGCATACCTCAAAAGTTACATTCAGACCAGAAACTATTGATGAACAAGTTTATACCAAGAAAAGAACCATGAGACCTCCGAAAAAGCCCGTCCAGTACAAATGAAAATTTAAAAACGTACCCCACAGACATTAACGCGGCGCTGGTGAGAAAAATCTGCACGAAGTTTTTGTGGGGCGGTGACATTCATGATCCACACTAAACTTGGTAACATATTGATGTGTCCAATCACGCGTATCCAATACCATTTTCCGAAAATATCAACATCAGTTTGGATATCCCCTACTTTTTAAATCATTTAAATGAAATTTAAATGGCGTAGCATTTATAAATACCAACAGTTGAAAAAACTAAATAATTTTCGTTAAAGAATCTATAATTAATTTCAAAGTAATTATAAAAACTTCTTGAAAAACAAAATGGCGTGTCAGTTTGAGAGAAATACAAACCTACAAAACATGTATATGGCATGCGTCGATCAAGCAACCTATTATCAAAACATCCGAACTGTTGTTATAAACAATACCAATTGTGTAAAACAATGGATTGAACCTGTTCAATTCTATCAAACAAGTTCCACTGCGTTTTTCTAAAACAAATTTACAAAATCAAGTAAAAATAATGTCCAGTCACCATTTTTCTCAGAGATGATGACAATAATTGCTTTTAATTGTTAAACTCAGGTTAAAAAGGAAAGATGCAAAAAGTAAGGTGATAACATTCAATTATTTATCGATGAAGTGAATCATAAAAAATCACTCTGCGGTATCGTCCGTCTTTTACTTGCCTTTATCAAATGTTTATTTTTGGACATTTACTGAAGAATAAGCCAGCCATCTAACGGGGGAAGTAAAAACATGAAAGAACTACCATTCTCAAATTACCCACGTGGGGACGCCGTAGCGTTGTGTACTGACCAATGCTAACCCTGTGTGATGTTGAGGAGTCTAACAGTTGCTTGCCCTTGCTTGGTGGTTCTCTTCAGCTTCCTCCAACTGTCTGACACGAGGTGACCCTGACTGTCGTAAGTGTCGTTAAAACCCAATAAATAAATAACTACCATTCTATCATAAAGGTTTTGACCTTTATCCAGAAATTTATAACAGGTCTTGTCCCCTTCCGTCATACAAGTTTTGTGGAGAAAATCAGCAGTTCTTCAGTACCCTCCTTCACCTACCCCCCCCCCCCCCCCCCGCCCCTCTGTAACAGTGGTATAAACGCTGTCACCCGATTAGCCGCAAAAATACCCCATGGGAAGAGGATACGCGACTCTGTATTACGCACCCAAAAATGCGAAATAAGTGCAGACTTCGGAAAAAATAACCTCCCAGAGCAACTTGAAAAGCTTCAGCGTGCCGAAGGCAGGGGCAATGTGGAATTTGAAATCAATTGCAAGCAGAATATAAATTATGAATCGACGAGAATCGGAAGCGAGTGTCAGTAATGTTATTTGGTTTGGTTCATTTATATGGTTTCTGACATTTTTATTTGACAACAAACATAGTACAGACCTTTTCACAATACCACAACATAATAAATATCTTCTAGGGGTTTCTCAGGGTGTTTTGATAAGCGACAGCAGACCGACATGAATAAGTTGCTTTATCGACGAATGCCATATACATGTATAATAATAATAATAATAATAATAATAATAATAATAATAATAATAATAATAATAATAATAATAATAACACTTTGGCCAGCGGCTGATTTGTCGCGGTTCTCGGACGAGCAGGCCTTGGTTACCCCTGTACTCCCAACTGCCTCCCTATTCCCACGCTTCGCCTCTCCTCCCAACACTCGGAGACGGAACTGCTTGATGACATCCCTTGCCCCATTCTTCCCAATCTCTCCGATTAGCATATTAACCCTCTCCTTTGAGTCTTCCCCTAACCACATGTCCTTCATTATACCATCCCACTTCCCCGTTATACTCCCAGTGAATCTCATTCTTTTAGACTGGTACTTTGGGCATTCTAGAAGAAAGTGTTCCAGGGTCTCCACTATGCCCAAGTTACACATCTGGCACTCCCTTTCACCGTCTTTCCCAATTTTTCCCCTCAGCTCCAGGGATCGCGACTTCAGCTTGAACAACAGTGCCCCCCCCCCCCCCAAAGGTGCCATGAAGGTACTCTTCAAAACCTGGCTTCTCTTTATCACGCAGGCCACCAAAGACCTCTTTGATTTGACCCCCCTCTCGCCAATTACGGTTACAATCCTCCATGACCTTTTCTCTGACGATTTTTTTACCCTGGTTTGCCCCAACGTCCAGGTCCGAGATCTCCAATGAGTAGTTCTCTACTAGCTCCCTCACTTGGACCATCCACCCCGTTTTGATATTTGAGTTGAAAATCCTCAGGAACATTACTTTACACCATCGGCTGTCGGGGAGATTTACCAAATAATTAGGATAACCGAGTTTCAACAGGTCTATCCTGTCCTTGATCCTCATCCACCCAAGCTCACTCCTGATTGCTTCTAGCGCAGCGGCATTTCTCGACCCCGTTATCCATCGGCCTGAAACGTTCTGCAGGATTTCCAAGCTCTTTGCGGCCGTCTGGTTTAGGGGTACCACTTCCGTACCGTATGTTATACTTGGCAGCCCCACCATTTCCGAAATGGTTTTCCCCACGAAAACCTTATTGAAACTGTTTCTCCCTATAAGTTTCATTTGGTTAAGGATTCGCTTCCCCTTCAGAATCAATTTATTTGTGTGGTTTCGGTAGATGCCTCTTCCTGTAATGTTTATATTTATCCCCAAATACTCGTAATCACCTGTCTCTCCTACACTGAGAAGTTTGCTGCTCCCTTCCGGAATGCAGAACTCACCCACTCTCCACCTTCGAGTGGGGTCGACTTTGCGGCCAACAGGTATAACTTTGCTCTTGCTTTCATTAAGTTCAAGTCTCCATTTGCTCCTATATTTCCCAACAATTCCCAGCATTTTCGTTAGCCCCTCTTCGCTTTCTGACACTAGAACCATATCGTCTGCACAAAATAGCCCCGGGAACTTCAAGTCCCCAACTGCTACCCCCCTCGTCGCTACGCAGGAGTTCATCTCCTAAACCTTTGATGTACAATACAAACAGGATTGGCGAAAGGATACACCCCTGTTTTAGGCCTATCTCCATAGGCACACGTTTTGTTGTAATGTTTTCCAGGCTAAGTTCACTCTGTACATCTTTATATAATGCTTTCATAATTCCAACAAACTCGCCTCTTGAGCCTAGAGCCCCCAGCTTGCGCCACATACCCTCCCTCCATACTCTATCGTATGCCTTTTTGACATCTATAAAAAGGCCATAAACATCTTTTTCTATTTTGCTTTCGCGGATTCTATCATTTGGGATAGCGTGAAAAGATGGTCAGTAGCTCTCCTTCCCTTCCTGAAGCCATTCTGGATTTCTCCCCAAAACCCTTCTCTTCAATCACCTCCTCTAGTCTCCCATACAGGACTTTACAGAAAACCTTTCCAATGTTGCTACTGACAGAGATCCCTCGATAGTTATCCAAAACGTCTTTTTCCCCCTTTTTGAATAAATGTCACTTTGCTTTCTCTCCACTCCTTTGGGACCTCTTGATTTTCTATGGCTAGATTGAATAGGGCAGTTAGTCTTTCCACGAATTCCTCTCCCCCTTTTTTGATAAACTCGTTAGGAATTTCATCCACTCCTCCCTGCTTTTCCATCCCTTATTTTTTATATCACCTTTCGCACCTCCTCCGTTTTAATTTCGCTGCACACGAAGTTCGATAGGTTTTCCTCGACCTGATTCGGACACTCAGGTGGGCTCCCCATGCCCTATCGCTTGTCGTTTACCTTTTCCCAGTGCTTGACTAGTTCTGATGCGACTTGATCTTGCTCGCCTGTAACTCTGCCATCTACTTTAATACTCTGTGGGTTACTTCCTTTGTTACGTTTTATTCACCCATTTCCAAGATACGTTCGAACTCGACCCCCCCCCCCCCCCCCCCCCCCCCCTGTCGTTCTTATCGTCCTAATAAGACTGCTATTTCGTACTCTCCGATTGTCGTCTTTAATCTTATTTACTTTATTTCGTGCTTGGTGGTATTCTTCTTTGCTACTGTGGCCTCGTTGCTTTCCGCCCCCTTAAGTTTTCTACTTCTCCTGTATGCAGCACATTTAGCTTTTCTTCCCTTTATGGCCCTTTTCAGTTCTTCATTCACTCTGTACCCAAGTTCCCGTGTTGGCACCCTGATCTTTCCTACACTTTCCTTCCCTGCCACCACCAAGGTCGCAACTATGGCGTCGGCCATCTTCTGGACACTGCCCCTCTTGGGTACGGTGGCAAGCTTTGGTTTCGGTTTTTCATTGAACTTCGCCCAGTCAGCATCCTTTTTGAGTTCCCAAATCTCCTTAAAGCTTCCTTTGCTTTTCACTAGATTTTTGGCCCTGATCGTCACTGTAATCAAGTTGTGATCACTATCCACCTCCATTTTACCCTCATCATCCACTTCTACCCCTATCACCTCCCTCCATAAATTAATATCTGTGAGAATGTAATCGATTATTGATTTTCTGTCGTTCCTCTCCCGGGTCCATTTCCCCTTACACCTCGCGTCCCTGTTCAGAATCTTCAGACTGAGCTCGTTTGTGAAGTTCAACAGCTTCCTTCCATTCCTGTTGACTTTCTTGTCCCAACCCTCTATGCCTTCTTCATTATTACCTATGTGGCCATTAAAGTCACCCATCAGAATTATACCGAGCCCCTTGTTTTGCAGTTCGGTGATATTGGACTTTAGTGTTGAGTATATCAAATCATTCCACTCGGGTTTGTTTGCTTCCCTCCACCGCACAATACACAATCCCAAGGGCAATACTTTTGTTTCTCAGATTGATCCTTACCCGTCCAATTTCTTTCGATACCTCAGCCGGGGTACTGACGTCTTCCAGGTCTGTGATTGGCGACGGTTTTAAATACTCTTTAATGTACATGCCTTCCCCTCTCCCTTTTTTCTGGCCTTCCGTTCGCCCTACACCTATCCACACGCACCCGCTTACTTGGTCTACCCGTTCCTCGTGTACCCACGTTTCGCTTAAGCCCATAATGTCAAACTCCTCTGCCTCGTTCAATAAAGCAATTTCACTTACTTTCCGATTGAGTCCCTGGATGTTGCTATAACCCACTTTCAGGGTATCAAGGTTCATTGGCTTCCGCCTACTGGTCCCATTATTATCTAGTCCCTGTATGTTTGTATATCCTATTTTGTGTACCTCTGCTTTCCTTGGGAAGCTATTCCTATTGATTTGGATTTTTGGTCCCTTTTCCTTATCCCCCTTGTCCCATTTTTTATAACTATGGTTCGTAACACATTTCCTGTGTTCATTCCCCCTTCACTGTTCCCCCTCCCCTCCCTATACCAAAAAAGGCTCCACCACCTGCAACATATTTCTTCCTAAAACCTCTGTAACCCTTGGGCTAAGATGGAGACCATTCCTTCCATATAGGTCATTTCTGCCCCAAAATGATCCCCAATTGTCTACAAAGGGTATCCCAAGTTCCTTACAATACTCCCCCAATTCCTCGTTGGTCCCAATGATCCGCGAATTACGCTCCCCCACCACCTAGTACTGGGAGAAGCCCCGAAACCACCACCTGTGCATTCTTTGCATTCAGTTGAGTTATTAAGTCCTTGTAAGTCTCGATAAGCTGAACTGATTTTCTCTCCTTGATGTTGTTGGTCCCCACGTGTACTGGGTCTGGGCCTGACCCCTTTACTAATCCACCCACCCTGTCCCTTAGGTCCTTCACCCTAGCCCCCGGAAAGCACAAATTGGTCCTGTTGACACTGTAGGGCCCACACCCTAACCTATCTAACCCCCGCACTATACTATTCCATGCAACCACCAACTGCCTCTTTCCTGCCCTACTACCCCTGTTACCACTTCTGTTCCCACTAAACGAATATGCCTTTTGTCCCCCCCCCCCCCCCCCCCTCCGACTCACACTACTAGCCTGGGAATTTGACACTCTAGTCCCTACTTCTCCCCTACCCTCCCCTACCCTCAACCCGACGCACATTCCTATTCCCAAAAGACCCACTATCCACGTCAAAAGTCTGCTTCCTACTAGCCACCACCTTCCAACCCCCATCGAATGCCACCCTAACTGGGGTAACACCAGACTTTCCTGCCTTCCCCAGTTCCCCCCTCACCACCTGCACCTCTTCCTCCAATTTTACATATGCCTCTAGCAGCTGCATTAACTCTACGCAGATGGCGCACATCCCCAACTCCCCCAGCTCACGCCCATCCATATACACCATATCACAGTGCCTACACACATCCGACCCCCCACCTGTACACCTATACTAACAGTCTCTACACTGCTAGTCTGAATCTCTCGCGTCAAGAAACAATTAACATCCATAGCAACCATAGCCAAAATTAGAATGAGAAACTTAAATTTTGAAAAACCGGTCGAAATCGTAAACAAAACAAAACACCGAAAATGACCCGCGCGAAGATAGGGAACACGCCACTTATATCCGATAAAGAAACTAAACTAAACACTAATATAACTATCTTTTATTAAAAATCACATCTACACAACACTAAAACAATATATATATATATCTACAGTAACACCTGGAAGAAAAATATGGATAATTGAGCTAACTTTTGACAACTTTTGACATACTAGAACAAGTCCAAAGCAACCCATACCTAGGCGTACAATTCGCAGAAGATCTAAAATGGGAACAGCATATATCCAACATCACAAGGAAAGCAAATTCCACGCTAGGCTTCCTTAGACGTAATCTTCGACACTGTCCTAAGGAGTGCAAGAAAACAGCGTACATGGCACTGGTACGATCAACCTTAGAATACGGTTCAATCGTCTGGGACCCACACAGATCAACAGATATAAACAAACTAGAAAAAGTGCAAAGAAAAGCAGCACGATTCATCACAAACGACTACAAGAGCAGAGAAGAAGGTAGCGTTACCAAGATGCTGAATCAACTTGAGATTCCATCACTCCAAGAAAGAAGGAGAAAGAACATGCTAACTTATATGTACAAGGTGGTTGAGGAGTTAGTACCCCGCTATACCTCGAGCCGAATTCCTAACAGAAAGCAAGCCTAGGAGGAAAATCACAGCCAAAAACTATACAGGCTTCGAAACCAAGAACATAATCGAAAAAAGTGCAAGAAACAACTCCAAGTGCTTTAATGTACCTCCGAGTAAAACTGAACATTTCAGAAATTCTTACTTCGTCAGAACAGTCATAGACTGGAACCAGCTAGAGGAAGGCACAGTGAACGCGCACTCAGTTGAGACCTTCAAATCATCACTCAACAAACAACTTCAATAACAACAGCAGCTCTCCGTCGCTCATACGCCATTCCTGGTTACTGCGACTATTATACAGATACAGAGATACAGAGAACTGAATTGAAAATACTCCCCTGTTGGTTCCGAGATGGACACTCGCCAGTGTTGGTTTGTATTTCTCTCAAACCCGCCATTTTGTTATTCGAGAAATTTCGAGAAGTTTTTATAAATTACTTTGAAATTAATTGTAGATTCTTTAACGAAAATTACTGAAGAACAGCAGCTTTTCAATTGTTGGTATTTATGAATGTTACGCCATTTAAAATTAATTATCCATTTGATAGATTATTTAACGAAAATTATTGAAGCTCAACAGCTCTTTCAATTGTTGGTATTTATAAATGTTACGCCATTCAAATTTCATTTAAAATGATCCTACGTCATTCAACTGTTGGGTGAATACGTCATAACAATTAAAATTATCTGCTAACTCTTTTCAATTGTTAAGGTCATTATGTCATTGCAATAAAAATTATTAAAATAATTTTTCTTATTTTTTAAAAATATGACTGCACCCTTGTCTTCTTCGCCCTTCCCCGTGAACTTTTTCGACTCCCCTCAATCCATATCGAAACCAGCATCCCTATTATTATTATTATTAATATCATTATTTTTCTTCTGAATGGAAAGGCAAGTGAGGAAAGGTTCCTCACCCGGGAGGAGGGTTTATAATTTATTTTAACCCTCTTTCCAACACGAATAGCAGAGAAAAAATAACGTTTTCACTTTGTGCCTCAAAACATAACTTATCGTCTATCATAGGAACGAACTCAGAGTGACAGATCAAAAGAGAGGTCATAAGCAGTGTTCAGGCTATCTGGTGCCAATTTAGCCAATTGCACTGAAAAATATAATATAGCACAAAAAACATCACCAATCAGGTAAAAATTTGACATCTTTTTTTTTATTATGAGGAAAAGCCACTGCAGCAGTAATGAGAACTGTTGATAAAGCTAACAAAGGAATTATTTGTATTACTTACAAAAAATAAATTCATCAGCTGTTAATTAAGGCGATGACTGTCACAGACATTCTCAAAACACATAAAAGCCACGTTATTGTGTCAACAAAGTAAGGCTGATTGGTCCAAATGATTGACAGATGGATGCTGAGATGGCTAAGGTAAGCACTCTGCACGGTTACTTCTGAAGTAGTATCACCTGTCATTGATTGGCAATTAAGCTTTTTAATTGAATAATACAGGTAAACCTTCAGCTTTACAAAAAGCTACAGTAATCAAGTAATTAATGTATTATCATATGCGCTCAACAGCGTGTGGACGACCCATATTTTACAGGGACGGCGGAACGATTTTCAAAGTGGGGTGTGTGGGGGGGGGGGGGGGGGTGCTGGATCGGGCGATGGGTGGTCGTCGGTATGAAAAATTTAAATTCCAGACTCCCAAAATCCCCATTTCCATGCATCTGAGCGGATATTTTGAGATTTTTCAGGAGATCTAATTTGCATAACTTCTGCACGAGAAAAAAAAAACCGTACTATATGTGATGTATTCCATGTTACTAAACATTCATACAAAAAAATTATTCAAATCAGAACTTTCATACAGAAGTTCTGTACAAAAGACTGATTGCACTAATTTTGGGACAAAATGGCTGCTGGTGGCCATCTTGAATTTCGGACCACACCCAAAAACACTCATTCTCATCCCACGGTGATAACAAAGGTATCCACGAAGTTTCGTAAAGATCGGTTCATAAATACGGCCTCTAGCATGAGCCGTATAGAAGTTGTGTAGAAAAAAAACTGATTAGACCTAATTTCGGTACAAAATGGCCACTGGCAGCCATCTTGAATTTAGGACCGCACCCAGAAACACTCGTTCTCGTCCCAAGGTGATAACAAAGGTACCCAAGAAGTTTCGTGAAGATCGGTTGATAAATACAGCCTCCAGCTCGAGCCGTATTGACATGTGCACTTACAGTGTATAAGTAGCACTGAATAAATCAAAGTTCATCTAATTTGCATAATTTCTGCACGAGAAAAAAACCCGTATTAAATGTGATGTATCCCATGGTACTAAACATTCACACACAAACATATTCAAATCAGAGCTTTCATATGGAAGTTCTGTGCAAAAATCTGATTGCACCTAATATTGTACAAAATGGCTGCCATCGGCCATCTTGAATTTCGGACCGGACCCCAAAACACTTGTTCTCGTCCCACGGTGATACCAAAGGTACCCAAGAAGTTTCGTAAAGATCGGTTCATAAATACGGCCTCTAGCCCGAGCCGTGTTGGCATTTGCACTTACAGTGCTGAAAGTAACACTAAATACATCAAAATTAGTCTAATTTGCATAATTTACGCACGAGAAAAAAACCCGTATTATATGTGATGTATCCCATGGTACTAAACATTCATACAAAAATTATTTAAATCAGCGCTTTCATATGGAAGTTCTGCACAAAAATCTGATTGCACCTAATTTTGTACAAAATGGCCTGCCAGCGGCCAACTTGAATTTCGGATCGGACCCAAAAACACTCGTTCTCGTCCCACGGTCATAACAAAGGTACCACAAGAAGTTTCGTAAAGATCGGTTCATAAATACCGGCCCTCTAGCCCGAGCCGTATTGAATTGTTGACGGACAGACGGCCAGACGGATGTTCCAACTATTTTGGGTTTAAGGGCTACGAAAAAAAACATTTTATATGTCCATCAGCTTATTTTAGCCACGTACCCCCACCCCCCTCCACCCTAGAACTTATATTATAATTTGGTTCGTTATGAATTATTGGAGAGTGCCACAAGGCGCCCTCAACTAATTTGTAATAGGTCAAATGTCAGTGGCTTTGATCCACCATGAAAGAGAATCAAGAATACGAAGACTACGACAACTTGTTCACCCCGAATTGTGTAGTTGTTAATTATTGGTGGGTGTCACATGGCACCCTCCAATCATTTATAATAGGGCCGACCCCCATTGTTCAGATGTTATGCGCTTTTGGTTTAGTATGAAACAGGAATTGTGATTACGAAGACTAAACCGTGGCAATGCTCTTAGTCTATTTAGATTACTTATGAGAATCTTGAATCCTGTCTCGCGAAATGTGTCCCCCAAGCCAGTTCACGAACTGTTTTTCATGACATTATTTTCTCGCCCATTTAGCTTGATTGTTTAAACCGTCTGAATGCTAGACTAGTCCTGATGGTTAACATTTAATCATCCAAATTCGGCTTGTTCACCTTAACAATTGAGATACGTCGTTCGCCATAACCCCCCATAAACCCGATTTATATTTACCAAATGCCTCACCAAACAAACAAACTCTTTTGTTTCTCACTGCATGTTTCTTTGTTCTTTCTTTACATTTTGTTTTGTCCATGTTCAACCCCCGTGTTCCCAGTTACCTACTGCAAACCTGTACACATCAAGCTTTACCAGAACACCACTTCCCGACATTGTTTGCCCTGGATATTTTCTGTATAACTCGAAGAGGCACAGGCCGTCATATTTTTGCACTAAGAGAGAATCCCCAACCAACTTACTACCTCCAAGAGGTGTGCGCGTCCGCCTGAGGGGATCACCGCCGATACTGAAATATGAACGCTTTCGCTGAAAGCCTAAAAATCCCATGGAGATAACAATTCATCAATATCGAGTATCGATTGGGATCTGCAATGGTGGGCGCGGGCAGACCGTGCGGTCGAGAAAATGCCAATCTCGGTTTACACCATTTTGTGTGGAATTTCCATTTCGCATTTTCCAATTTCTGCTGGTTGTAATGCTCGTTCTCGTTTGCAGTGGCGACATAGAAACTAATCCCTGGGCCTGAAAATTGTGTAACGCCCCTGAAGAGTTCACTTTCTTTTTTCCATTATAATATCCGAGTATCCGGTCAAAGCTGTCGCAGATTAACTGAAATTGTTGAAGAATACGACATTCTTTGTTTTACCGAAACTCACCTGCAGGGAACCTTCGATTCTGATAACATAAAAATTCCAAACTATTCACAGCCCATTCGGAATGACAGGAACCATAGTGGTGGGGGGGGGGGGGGGGCGGGGGGGGATTGCAGTATATTTCTCGGACAATTTATTCTACAGGCGGAGGAATGAATTAGAATTCGACAAGTCTATCATGTGGTTCGAACTTGTATCAAAGTCGAAACAACTTCTTCTCGCAGTTACATACCGATCTCCCCAGGATGCGAGTCGCGACTATTGGAATCTTCTCGACGACTCCATCGACAGGGCTCTTGACATTAATAAAACAGTCATTATTGTAGGTGATCTCAACGACGATCGACTGAGTTCCAGCCCAAAGTTGAAAGATACCATCGATCATTTCAACTTGAGGAATGTTATTACTAAACCTACAAGAGTCACTCCCAATTCTAGTACTCTACTTGATCCCATTCTAATTAGCGATACTGTAAATGTTATTGAAGCAGACATTCTCGACCTGGGACTGTCAGATCACCACGCAGTTTATACATACATTTCATTCGACCATAAGCAAAGAGAGCCATATTTTAGAATGGTCAGAAACTATCAACGTGCTGATTTCGATAAGACAAACGCGTTGTTAATGGGTGTTAACTGGAATAATCTTATAGATACTACCCAGGATGCAAATGAATTGCAAACGAAATTTTGTGACATATTTCTGAAAATAATTAACGAAACAGTCCCCCTTCAGAAGAAACTTATTCGTCCAAACGACAAACCTTGGTTTAATCCCGAATTGCGAAATGAAATACGGCGAAGAGACAGATTAAGGAAAAGAGCTTTATACTCAAACGGTGAAGATGCATGGAGAGCCTATAAGCACTCTCGCAATAAGGTTAACAATATGAAGAAATACGCAAAATTAGTTTATGAAGATACTCTTCACGAACAACTCTGTGGCTCTCCCAAACAGTTTTGGCACATAATTAAAGACCATCTTAATAAAAATAAAAGCAATACAATCCCTCCTCTCCACCGTAACAACTATCACGCACCCCCATGACCTTATTGTCGATGATCACGAAAAAGCCGAATTGCTAAACGATACTTTTGTCAAAAATACATTTATCAATGACACAAATCATAATCTTCCTGTGTTCACCCCAAGAAGCGACAGAACTATTTCAGAAATCATTATTTCAAATGAGGATACAATAAATGCTATTAAATGCTTGAAAACGAATAAAGCCCATGGCCATGATGGTATAGCAGTCCAAATGATAAAAAAGACTGCAGATGCAATAGTGATTCCTTTAACCTGTCTATTTAATAAACTCCTCCAGCTTGAAACCTTTCCCGACGAGTGGAAAAAGGCTTACGTTATACCACTATTAAAAAAAACCGGAGCCATCGAATGTTAATAACTACAGGCCAATTTCCCCTACTGCCATTACTTGGGAAAATATTTGAGAAGGTTGTCCTCAAACATGTCTTCTCCCACTTTCAGGAAAATAATCTTTTTATATAAGTACCAGTCAGGATTCATCCCGGGACACAGCACAACTTTCCAACTACTGGGAATTATATCATTCCCTTTGTCAGTCCCTCGATAATCGTCTTCTTACGTGTGCAGTGTTTTGCAAAATATCAAAGGCCTTTGAAAGAGTTTGGCACAATGGTTTAATACATAAACTACGAGAATATGGAATAACGGATGGGCTACTTAACTGTTCATGAATTATCTCGATGGAAGAAAACAAAGAGTTCTGGGTAAATAACGTGTTTTCGGAGTACCTACCAATGAAAGCGGGTGTGCCCCAGGGGTCTGTTCTTGGGCCGTTTTTATTCCTAGTCTACATCAATGATATCTCAGACAGCTTAGAGTCACTCGCAAGACTATTCGCAGACGACACATGTCTTTCAAATAACAACCGGAATATAACTGACCTAACGTCTGTACTTAACTCCGATATCAAGAAGATCAACTCGTGGTCTTCGCAATGGTTGGTCTCATTTAACCCAAAACAAAACTAAAGCCGTTTTCTTCTCACTTGCGCAATATCCGGATAAACCACACTTAAAATTCGATAATATCACTGTGGAATTCACAGCATCTCACAAGCATCTGGGAATACAGCTCCAATCTAATTTAAATTGGAATGTTCAAATCACAGAAATATGCAAGAAGGTCAGTATTCGATTATCGATGTTAAGAAAGCTAAAATTTAAACTAAGTAGGAAAACTCTTGAAAAAATTTACTTGTCATTTATTTTACCACTTATGGATTATGGCGATATAATTTGGGCCTGTGCTCCAAATTATTTGTTAGACCAAGCTGGACAGGCTCCATCATGACGCTGGACGGATTGTTTCAGGACTCACACGTTCAGTCTCCAAAGAACGTCTACTAACGGAACTTGGGTGGCCCCCACCCTCCCGCCAGCGACGTACCTTCCACAAATATTGTGCAATGTATAAAAATTATAAACGGATTCGCCCCCAGACTTCATTACAGAACTTCTGCCCCCCAGGCCTGGCCAAATACGCAGTATATACTTCAGAAATCCATCAAAATTTTCAAGTTATCGAACGAGAACAGAGTGTTTCAAGAAATCCTTCTTCCCTTCAACTACAAACGCGTGGAATAATTTGCCCCAAAATGTCACAAATGCGTCTTCTCTTTGTGAGTTCAAAATTTTACTTCACGAAAACGGGATTATGTGTACTCCAAAGCCACCTGTGTATTTTAACACAGGGAATAGATGGGTAAATATACTCCACTGCAAACTAAGAAATAGCTGTTCTGACTTGAACTTCGACAAGTATTCCAATTACATATCCCTATCTCCAGAATGCGACTGTGGTAATATGCATGAGGACGCATACCATTTTTTCTTCCAATGCCATAACTATGATAACTAGAGACTTATACTTTTTAATAGTCTCAGCCACCTCAAATCACATCAGCAGGATGATCTTCTATACGGTAAACAATCCGTTAACTGCAAACGAGAATAGATTAATTTTTCTAAAGGTCCAGTCTTTCATTCAGTCTAGCGGTCGCTTCCAAGAATGAGTATAAGTTTATCTCCAGATTTACTGTCTGACTTATTCCGGTGTTGTACTGAAAATTTCATTTTTATCTTCCAATCATCAAGAAATTAATTTGTTGGTTTAACAATAGTTACACTAATATATATTACCAGAGCCTCAGAAGAGTATCCGTATCCGATGATAGTTCTCCCGGTGCTCCGACGCACTGTGTCATTATCTTAAGATGGTGATTTGGTGTGCAGGTGCATCGGACCGCTGACGCAGCGTGCCTAAATTCCTCGGCACGGTTCACTTGCCAAGACCATTTTTCTGAGACAGCACAATCTTTACAGAAATCCTTCCTCGACCGCACAAACGGATTCCTCAGGGGTCTTCTGAAAATGACGGGTTAACTTCTGGTAAATTTCTAATGTTCCTTGTAATGTTCTTTTATCCTAGTCTCAATTTATATGTTTTCACATTTATATTTTGCAGAAAATTTGTTTTGTCGCCAAATTGTGTTATTTTGTTAACGGGAGAGGAGTTTAAATAAGTTGAAATAACTTTTCTCCAATCCCTTTTGCATGTATTGTTTGGCAAATAAAATATGTTTAAACTAACTTATATTTAACCCTAACCCCACCCTATCCACTCAAAAACCACACCCTAACCCTAACCCTACCCTACCCTGACCCTAAATCCTAAAACCCCCACCCCTGACCCTAACCCCCACCCCCTTGGGACCTAACCCTCCCCAACCTTAAGATCTACTCTGGGGCTACCCCTAACCCTAACCCAACCCCACCCCTGACCCTAACCCCACCCTAGCCAGACCAAAAGGATTAGGGGCTATTTTTTGGTTTAGGGGCTATAGTAAACTAAAACTTCAACCCTGACCCCAACCCCACCCCACTGGGTTCTAACCCCCTCCAACCTTTAGCCCTGCTCTGGAGCTAACCCTAACCCTAACCCCACCCCTCTCTTAATCCTAATACTACCCTAATTTCGACTGACCTCCTAAAAATAATACCTCCTAAACAGGTTTAGTTGGCCCGGACAGACGGCCAGACGGCCAATCCAACATTTCGGGTTTATGGGATACCAAAAAAACATTTTGTAAGTCCAAAACCTTATTTTATCCAGAACTCCACCCCCTCCACCCTAGAACTTATATTTAACCTTAACCCCACCCTCCACCCAAAGACTGCACCCTAACCCTAACCCTGCCCCACCCTGACCCTAAACCCCAAAACCCCACCCCAGCCCCTAACCCCCACCCACCCCCGGGACCTAACCCCCAACCTTAAGCCCTACTCTGGGGCTACCCCTAACCCTAACCCCACCCCACACGAGCCAACCCCCACCTAGCCAAACCAATAGGATTAGGAGCTATTTTTCGGTTTAGGGGCTACTAAAACAAAAACCCCACCCCTGTATGTCCAAAACCTTATTTTATCCAGAACCCCACCCCCTCCACCCTAGAACTTATATTTAACCCTAACCCCACCCCTCCACCCAAAGACCACACCCTAACCCTAACCCTGCCCCACCATCTGACGATTTAATCGGCCTATTTTTCATGATAAAGTGTTAAACCACGATTTAACTTTAACCCTTTACCTAACATGAAAAGCAGACGACACTTGCAAAAAAAATTCTTGAATATAGCCCACCCCAGACCTTACCCCCCCCCCCTCGGGACCTATCCCCCAACCTTAAGCCCTACTCTGGGGCTACCCCTAACCCTAATCCCACCCCACTCCTAACCCTAACACTACCTTAATTTGGAGGTAGCCCCTAATAATAATATCCCTTTAACCCCCAATGTTGGCCCGGGCAGACGGACGACTGGCCATGGCATAAGCTCAAATTTGGCTTCGCCAAAGTTGAGCTAAAAATGATCCGAAATCCATCGAAACCGAACCAGAACGAGAGAAACATAGCTGGCGAGAATATGGGGGAGGCTCTGGATCCGTCCCTTGTTTCACCAGTCATTGGTTGTGTTAAAATATATGCATACAAAAAGCATGGCCCGGCCAAAAAAGTGGAGGGGCTGAATCCCCCCCAGCCCCCCCCCCCCCCCCCCCTCAGTTCCGTCGCCCATATTTTAGAAAGCAGTGTCTCCTATTCAGTTTGAGACACTGACGAAGTCACTAACATAGACTCCACGCATGCGAAGGATTTTGTAGGGCTAAACCAGTTTTCTTGAACGTCACTCAGTTATACATACAACAATGGTCAGATGCTAGAATAATGGAGCTTGCGGCTTTTGGACACACATTGTTAAAAAATTCCCTTGCTCTAATAGGACTACTTTGGCACATTGGGTCTGCAATTGATGCGAACTGCACTCAAACCCCGATTGTGCGCCAACTTTTAGTTAAAACACCTGATAGTTGCTTGATACTGCCAGGTGATTCTCGCTCGACAGGTGGACTTGCTTTGAACACACGAACACACACGTAAATGCACGTTATATTCAGGGAAGTGTGTAATAATGAATTAATCACAATCTTCAGAACAGATCGAAAGATGCACCCACCCAACTCAGATGAGTGGGGCACCGAAACATTTTGTTTCGCACAAAAATTTTCAGGCTGGCTAAAAAAATGGCACCAAACTCTTCTGGTCCAGCGAGAGCACTGGTCATAAGATGTGTTTTGAGGAAATTGTTTGTATAAAGCGAAAGGAATCATTTGTGAATGGAGTTGGAGGACTATAACGTTAGATAAAGGGTTAAATTTTACAGAGCGATCGAATGTGGGGATGAGTGAGACAGAGCTTCTTGGGGGGGGGGGGGGGGGGACACAGTGTGCCTTTTCACATAAGCACATATAAGCACATAAATCTTGTGCCTTTGTGCTAGGGCACATTGTGTCACATTGTGCTTTTTCACATAAGCACATATGACAGAAAAGGGATTCTATAGCCACGGGTGTTTCCCCAAAATCTGATTCCATGGGATATGTCCATTGGATATAGTCTTTTATTATACAGAAGGGAGATAACCCTGCATACAGATTATGGGAAATCAAGCAATCTAATTGGTTAATTATAATTTATATAAATGATCTAGATAAATGAAGCAACAAGAGTACTCGGAATAAGGTAGGAACTACTGGTATTACGTACCACCTTACCAGTAACAGGATGATACAAAGCATTTGGTAGGTTAATACTATCAACGGTTAGGATGGGATCTATAGGGGAATATACCAACCATACTCTGCTGCCGTTCTGTATTACCAGGCATTGACCCCACCCCAGAATACCGCTCAATAATATGAAGCACCTGGTGGATCAGTAGTACCAAGGGCCAGCAAGAGACCTACAGGGATATGTACAGCCTATGCTATACTACCGTTCTAAACTACCAAGCATTACCCCCACCCCCACAAAATCACTAGGTCTGCCATAACGTACTACATATACCAGCCATATAATAAAACAAAGCAATCGGTTGGTTAATAGTACCAAGCACTAACAGGGGCCTATAGGTGTATATACCGGCATACTATAGTACCGTTGTAAACTACCAGGCAGTACCCCTATGCCTAGCATTGCATACTACCTATACCAGTCATAGGATAACATAATGCATCAGGTGGATTAATAGTACTAAGGGCCAGCAAGAGACCTATAGGGATATGTACAGCCTATATAGTATCCTCAGATAAGTATCCTATAAAAGGAATCTTCGATAGGCATCCTCAAATACTACAATACCAGGCCATAGGTATCCTCAAATACCCGTATGTACCTTTGTGATAGGGCATATTGTGTCACATTGTGCCCTAGCACATAGGCACATATAACAAAAAGGGATTCCCCAGTAGGTATCCTTGATAGATATCCTCAAATAATACAATACCAGGCCATAGGTATCCTCAAATACCCGTATGTACCTATGTGATAGGGCATATTGTGTCACATTGTGCCCTAGCACATAGGCACATATGACAAACGGGATTCTCCAGTAGGTATCCTCGATAGATATCCCTCAAATAATACAATACCAGGCCATAGGTACCTCAAATACCCGTATGTGCCTATGTGATAGGGCATATTGTGTCACATTGTGCCTTTCACATAAGCACATATCGGCACATAAAGCATGTGCCTATGTGATAGGGCACATTGTGTCACATTGTGCCTTTTCACATAAGCACACATGACAAAAAGGGATTCCATAGCCACAGGTGTTTTCAAAAAAGGGGTGCTAAAATTGGGGTGCCATTGGATATAGGCTTTTGTTATACACAAGGGAGATTAACCCTGCATACAGATTATGGGAAATCAAGCAATCTGATTGGTTAGTTAGATATATGAAACAACAAGAGTACTTGGAATAGGGTCAGAACTAACAGAATAGACCAGAAATTGCTAATTATAGCAATAATAAGGTAAACTGTTCCAGTTGAGAGGCTCTTCTACGCTACTGGAGTATACTCCAAAATAAAGGAACATCGCCAGATAAACGATAACTATTGCATATATAGATAGATGTAGAGAATTCTGGAAGAATTTGTCAGGTTGCTTGTGGTAATTATCCAGGGAAGTCATTCCAGAAAATACTCCGATTCAATCGAACATACCCTCTAAACATACCCCTGTCCTATTGTAGGCCTTAGGTAACCCAGCAATCACGTGCTACCATAGAAACCAAGATGGCGGCCTCCAGTATACAAAATGGACGACGGAAACACGTATCACCCTAACAACACGCGCTGCGCATGCGCACTCACACCACGTATCAATATGGGGATGGACATCACAGGATGACCGCTCACGCGGGTTACTATGACAACACAACATGGCGCCACTACGTCACGTGACATGACGCCACTTCCGGGGTCCGGCCAATAGGGGGTGAAAACCACATTACATACTACTTAGGACAATCTGAAAGTCACTAAGAATTTTCCAATTGAGTACTCTTACGTGTATGGCATACTATTTAAACTAAGTTTCCTTGATGTCTTTTGGGTTTTTCTGCATTCTTCCCTTTGAGGACAGTTTTTGAGTCATACAGAGTGCATATAAGAATGTGTTAGATTTATTCAAGCAATTAACATCTACACAGAGGCAGATTGCGATAACAAAACAATAACAAAATGAAACATTCAAAAGAAAAAGATGTTAAAAGTACACAAAAATATATAATCTATATATATCAACAAAAAGAACAATATTTTTTTTTAGTTCAGCTCCCCTATGTTGAAAGAAGGTTTATGATCCGTTATATCATAGATATATGGCAGGGAGTGCAGTGGACAAATATTGCATATGTCTGCATTCAGACAGATTTTCACAGCAAAAGGATACCCAAATCAAGCAGATCTCGGTGATGTACTGGCATATCCTGTCCTTTTTCAAAGTGTGGTTAAGTACCACAAAGCTTAAAACTTGATAGCAGTCGACTGTCCTGAAAATTTAGACCAAATCCTACAAATCATGTCTCTATCGAACCCCAAATCGAAGCAGTTAAATCTGGTTTGATAAATGGAACTGCTTTTGAACAGAAACCTCGTAATTTTCATGAATAACAAGAATCATTCGTGGATTAACCTGTTCGGGAACGGTTACAAGCTTTTTCCACACATGCTTTTTGCTACCAGTTTACCGATGACCTATGGCAGAAGTGAGAAATTGCTCTGTATTTGTGGATTCCGAGAACAGGAGACACACAAACTGTACCTTATTCGAATCTTGCATAGAATACTCGAGCCTGATGATCAGGCCCGACCATTTTATGCGACATTTCGTGAGTAGCATTCTGTAAAATCCATGTATCATTGTTTATACAAGATTTGTACATGTTACATTGTGTGTTTTTATCATACTGCCTGAATCCACCAATAAAAGTGATCAGCCCTTCCATTTTATGCGACATTTCATAAGTAGCATTTGTAAGACCCGGTTATTTTATATAGGATTTATACATGTTACATTCCTTGTTTTGTCACATTGTCTGAATACACTAATAAAAAAAATTCCTCAAATCGGCAGGTTTGTGGACACAATCGGCTCCCAGCTTACGAACGAAATCGACTTGCGGAAATCAAACGGCATTCGGACCAATTCGTTCGAGCATTAAAAATAATACGGAATTTACCCAAATACCATTATATATTTATTATTATAGAGCCTACTATAAAATAACTTTATATTGTGGCATGACAGGGTGATTCACACATCTGACTTCAGAGCGTGAACAACACCTAGATAGCCATGGAACTACCAGATAGACTAGTGAAAGCCATTTCAGCTCTGGCGTCTCATGCCCTGTCTCCTGGACTATCCAGAAAATAGGCTTGAGCGTCCACCTGAAAGTGGAGTTTGAAATTGAGAAGCCAACAACAACAACACCAACCTCTTCGGGGAGAGGTAGTACCTTTGGAGAGAGGATCCCCTCTCCATTGGTCCTCACCCGAAGGGGCACGGAGGCCCTGACAAGAGACACAAGAAAAAGAAGAAGAGCCCATCGACCGAGCACAGGGACGCCCGGCGCTTGGAGGCCTTCCGGAATAGGAAGAAAGAGTTGAGTGAGGGGGTGGAGGCTCTGGAGGCAGCCGGCAGTTCCCCTCATAGTCCCCACTGGTACACCCAATCAACTGCCGGCTCCTGAGCCGGTACAGTTGGATGAGGAACATCCAGTGGAGACTGAGGAGGAACTGGAAGTTGCTTTTTCACCGCCTCCCACCCTCACTCCCCCCTTCCTTCACTACCGGACAGCCCGGGAGCGGTACAACCACTAAACCCTTATGAGGAATTAATGAGAGAATTAGACTTGGCAAGAGCAGAACGGATAAAATGCAGAGAGTACCGAGAAAAACTTAACGCGAGCACCTCTACACCACAACCAGCCTCTCACCATCACCAAGCCACCTCCACCAAAAAAGAAGAGCCGCAAGAAGGGCAGAAAGGGCTAAACCTCTTCCCTCCTTCCTTTTCCTCCCTTGACACGCCTAGGCATACAAAAACCTATCATTTACAGTCACCGAGGGTCGAAAGGGGCTTGTCCCCCAAATCGTCCCTGCGCGGCTTCGGCGCGTCAAACGTTCTGCATGACAGGGTATTTTACTGCTGATGATGTTTGTGCCAAATGTTCTTAATCATTGAAGTTCCATACGAACATATAAAAATTTGTCATCACAAACCGCTCTCTATGAGGATCAGATATGAAAGTGAATATGGTCTTTGGGCCCTATAATTGCAGTTTGATGTCTACCAGCATTGGATTATTGAAGCTGACACTATGACACCATGATTATGAAGTGGTCATGATTAGCCATTGTGCAAAAATGTGAACTTAAACACCAATAAATAATAAATAATACTATGATATGAAAACACACCCAAGTTCCGAATTGTTGTGGATACATATAGCTGAAACGCCGGGTCCTACTATTTAACGAACACAAACGAACATAAACGAACATAGAACGAACATAAGAGAAAATAATAGGAAATACAAGTTAAAAATGATTGAGGGTGCATATGCAGGTATATGTGGGTATATATTATTCGTTTTGTAAAATTTTATTCACTTCTGATGAGTATTTTGATGATTAATAAGGTTTATAAAATGTACGACGGCGCGAAATTCTTGTGTTCGTTAAGTAGTAGCCTGCTTGAAGCTGTCGACAAGATGCGACAAAGGTGTGAAATCAATTAGCTGTCTATCTGTGGAAGAATGTCGCTGAGGAAAACAGCGAAATTTAGGTTTGAGAGGATGGCAAGCGCCTATTTTAATCCGTGTGTAAAATTGTATCCACGTCTGATGAGTATTTTAGTGATAAATAAAGATTATAGCCATTATTTGGATTGACAAACATGCATCAAACTCTCGCTTTGGATTCCGAGGATGCATCACGGCGAGTCGGGGACAAACCGTGATCTACCCTTAGAAAGCGGAGCAAGACTCGGATACATGTAGCATATTGAACACCCACATAATGATATAATCTAAATATCTTAAAATATCTTCGGGATAAGTCATTAAAGTCCAGCTCAAGCTTTCTTGAACACTTTCCCGAACAAGCTCACCCTCCACCAACGCGGGCCCCCACTACGAGAGAGGACAACCAGGCGCGTAGACAGAAAAAGTTTCCAGGGGGGGGGGGGGGGGGGGGGCGATAACAGGGGGGGCGGGGGTATAGCCATCAGAGGGGGTGCTGGGGGTCCTTCTCCAGGAATTTTTTTCGGGGGGGGGGGGGGGGGGGGGGGGTTCTCCCAAGGAAAATTTTAAAATCTAAGTCTACTGGCGGAAAAACATTTGGAAGGGGACACAGCTAGATTTTGGGGAGGGGATAAGTGCCCCCCAGCCCCATGTGGCCTACGACATTGTTGACAACGCTACCCATACTCTCCTAGAAACGCGACCCGAGAAAAAAGGCACCCCCACCCCAAACTGACTCCTCTCCAACGAGGGGGGACACCCCGGGCTCTTTCCAGGAAGCGGGTTCCATGATACAGTAAACCGCTTCGCGGTGATGTCTTCTACATTCACCCATCCCGTCGTTTTTTTTTATTTAAATTAAAAAAAAAAAATTAGCAATAAACTTTAAACTCCCCTCATCCTTTGCCCGGGCTTGGCACCGGTGGACTTAACAAAGTCAAATCAGGCGGATTTTGAGTTTTTATGTTTTCCAAACAATTATTATATTACTTCTTTGGTAGATATATTCTGATTTTCTTTTCAATTCACTGCCTTACAATAATTATATTTGATGTGAAAGAATGAGTTTTCCAAAATAAATTTAGGAATTCTGTCTATAAGATGCGACACAGGTGTGATATTAATCAGTTGTCAATCCGAGTTAGATTATCGCTAAAATAAAAAAAAAGGGGGGGGGGGGGGGAGATATAAGTTTAAAATGTTGGAGAGCGTAAATTTTAACCGTGTTATTTTTCCTTATCTTTCTGGATTCCCCCCCCCCCCCCCCCCCCAAAAAAAAAAAAATTCCTGGAGAAGGACCCCCAGCACCCCCGCCATTCGCGCATCTGATGGCTTCCCCCTCCCCCCGCCCCTGTTATCGCCCCCCCCCCCCTGGAAACTTTTTCCTGGCTACGCGCCTGGTTGTCCTCTCTCGTCAGTGGGAGCCTGCGTTGGTGGAGGGTGAGCTTGTTCGGGGAAAGTGTTCAAGAAAGCTTAAGCTGGACTTTAATGACTTATCCCGAAGATATTTTAAGATATTTAGATTATTATCATTATGTGGGTGTTCAATATGCTACATGTATCCGAGTCTTGCTCCGCTTTCTAAGGGAAGAATCACGGTTTGTCCCCGACTCGCCGTGATGCGTCCTCGGAATCCAAAGCGAGAGTTTGATGCATGTTTGTCAATCCAAATAATGGCTATAATCTTTATTTATCACTAAAATACTCATCAGACGTGGATACAATTTTACACACGATTAAAATAGGCGCTTGCCATCCTCTTAAACCTAAATTTCGCTGTTTTCCTCAGCGACATTCTTCCACAGATAGACAGCTAATTGATTTCACACCTTTGTCGCATCTTGTCGACAGCTTCAAGCAGGCTACTACTTTAACGAACACAAGAATTTCGCGCCTTCGTACATTTTATAAGCCTTATTAATCATCAAAATACTCATCAGAAGTGAATAAATTTTTACAAACGAATAATATATACCCACATATACCTGCATATGCACCCTCAATCATTTTTAACTTGTATTTCCTATTATTTTCTCTTCTGTTCGTTTATGTTCGTTTGTGTTCGTTAAATAGTAGGGCCCGGAAACGCCCCCTGACGAGAAACTCGGGGACCACCTATGGTAAGCATCCAACATTCATTTGAGGGATTATTACTCTATCAGAAAAACATAAACCCCGAAAATTTACCCCGGTGTGCAAGGGATTGTGGTTATCGATGGCCCATGGTCTATTTTTTTTTATCTTGACTTGAAGAAAGACGGGTTTAATATCATGGATTGTCTTGTATTGTTCAGTTGGTACCGAATAAACGATTCGTATTTTTTTGGCCTGTTTCCAGTGATATTGTATTATATTACGCATTGTGCGGTTCGAATGCCTGGATCATAGATGCCCCACATGAAATCTTTTCGAGGACATTTATTGTATTTTTAACTTACAGCAAATATGGAGTTGAATAAAATCAGAACCAATTTGGCAACTTTTCCGCTGCAAGACTGAACCATTTTTATCTCCAAGATGTTATCTTTCACTGACCCTCAATTCGGAAAATATCTGAAATAGAATTGTTAAAAGTGAATTAACCAATTCACATGGCCGTTATATCAAGTGGACAAATGGCAAAATCATTACATGTACTGCCCCTGTTAACCCTTAATGCAAGGCGTAAATCCTGGGGCAGGGCACCCCCACACCCAATTCTTTCTCCCGTTGAGAGATGGTCGGAAAGAATATTTTGTCCCGATAGTACTCCAGCCCAAGCGGGGGGCTTATATTATTTGCTGAGCAATTGTACACAGACACGCTGGATAATATGGACTGTAGGGGTTACTCCCGGACAGCCACAGTCCATATTATCCAGCGTTACTGAAAGGATGTGCCATCTTTAGCTCGTGCAAAGACCTTTGCAAAACAGTCACTGGTGGTGCTAGTTCGATGATAAGATTAAGATAAGATTTATTAAGCAAATACACCAGAACACAGGCAGATTGCTTTGTATATAGAAAATCAACATAAATAGAAGCATAAAACAATATACTAATTCCAAATGACATACGTAAATATCAAGGCTTATAGTGGTTGTAATATAATATTGTTAATGTCACCTCTTGGTGTCAGATTGACAAAACTTGCTCTCGTTGTTTTAAGAATTGTTGGATAATACCACAGATGATACCACATAGCTGTGGCACATTGTTTCTCATCAGGAATTTGAATCTCTCGGATGTGTCCATCTCAACAAACTCTGATATGAGAGTTGGGGAAATCCTCGAGATTAGCTATTGCAATCGACAACGGTATGATAAAATCTGAGACACTCTGTCGTGGATTTTACCATAGAATTGTCATGGCTAATTTGGGTGACCGTTGACTCATTGTTTGAGTAGCTCGCTAAAAAACATGAGCACACAGGACCAGCCGGGAAGCCTCATGTTAGGTCGAGCAAACATAGGTCACATTTCTTCAACGTCTAATGATTAGTTACTGACCCGACTTAAGGAGTCG
>CM062289.1:263476537-263535199 GCA_031216915.1 Pictodentalium vernedei
ATTGCGAAATAATGCAATACTTTTGCGAAATAACGCAAAGGTTATTGCGAAATAACGCAATACTTTTGCGAAATAACGCAATACTTTTGCGAAATAACGCAAAGGTTATTGCGAAATAACGCAATACTTTTGCGAAATAACGCAATAGTTTGCGAAATAACGCAATACTTTTGCGAAATAACGCAATACTTTTGCGAAATAACGCAATACTTTTGCGAAATAACGCAAAAATTATTGCGAAATAACGCAACAGTTATTGCGAAATAACGCAATACTTTTGCGAAATAACGCAATACTTTTGCGTAATAACGCAAAGATTTGCGAAATTACGCAAAAGTTTTGCGAAATAACGCAAACATTCCCCGTTTAAAAAAAAGTTACTTTTCGCATTTGACCGTAATGGGCTTCCGTACTAATAGGCTTCCGTATTCGCTAAACTGAAGTTGCTTGTATTGCACAACACCGTTAATAACAATCGCATTCACCGAGAGAATCAGTTTGCTGAAAATAACCGTGCTGGCGGTAGTCAAGTGGATACTTCGAATTTCAATGGAATTGAAAACTAACTTCACTCGTTAAAATTGTGGGTTCCATTCCCATGGGCTCTACTGACGCAATCCAGCATTTTACATATATTTTTTCACTCGATGGGTGATCTCATATCACCCTCTGGAGTGATATGAATAAAAGCTATCATTTTGAGCAGAATCTCACATAGAGATTTGCAGTGACATATGGCGGGGATACAGTGCCGTATTAGCCCATGTCCGGGCCCCTTGGCCTTTAGGTACTTCGGGACGGGCCCTCTCCGGCACTGCAATCTTTCACCCCACTGCAGCTGACAGCCTGACCCTGGTACGATAGGCACTATGCCACAGAACATAGCCCTATATCCATTTTGCGGGTCTCCTGAAGAATTCTACTCACAACTTGACATATTATTTAAATAAGCATTAAACTAATGTACTGTATATAAATATATATATGGTATACTTATGAGAGTATATATATGGATAAATACATATGTACATGTATCGCTACAACAAAGTGCCTTTAACCATTGAACCATTGGAACCCTAAGCCGCTGTTAACAATGCCAGCAAAAAAAAGCAAATAAAAAATGGCGGGCCCCCTGTACCTGCGAGCCCCTCGGCTTCAGCATAGTTAGCCTTATGAATAATACGGACCTGCGGGGGTACGGCCAGGGGGCAAATGGCGAACTTCCTTAGCGGGAAAGATTTTCCATTTTCCACACTATATTGGAAAAGCCAGAAATTATATGAGAGGGCTGGAAGTGGGGGGTGGGGGGTGGGGGTGGGTGTGTGTGTGGGGGGGGGGCGTGGAAAACTTACTTGGGTTCCTCTGCTGTTAAATGCTTTCTATGTGAGAAGGCCAGTAGATAGAAGTGGCGGATTCTAGGACAGAATTTACAAAACGTGTACACGTACATGTACGTGTACCGCCATAGGGATTCAGTGTTAAATCGTGTACAGAGTGTAAAAAATGTCGTTTTTTCATGGTGTCCCAGAATCCGCAATTGTTTTGAGGGTCACAGATCGCACCTTTGACGTTCAAACACCCGTTGGCGAACGTGTAGATTCGACACATCGCTCAGAAGTGAAAAAATGTACGAAATTTGAAGAAAATGTAAATTTAAAAATTTTTCTCGACGTTCCCATCGCGGATCAGACCTTCGATCTATCGTTGGTGAACGTGAGCAAAAAACGTTTTGCGGCTTCTTGGACAGCATCAAAAAAGTGGTTTGCGGATTCTGGGACACCGACGTTCGCCAACGGTTGTTTGAACGGTTAAAAGTGCGATCCGATCGGCGAAACCCATTTGCGGATTCTAGGACAGGGAAAATCGACCTCAAAACCTTTTCTCGACGTTCGCCAACGGTGAAAAGTGAGCGTAAAGTGTAGTTACTCATCGAGGATTTTTTTTTCCAAACTGAACAGAAAAAACACCAGTTTGGAAAAATCCACTATGGGTATCCCCACTTCTGACGTAAGTGTGGATACCCGTAGTGGATTTTTCCAAACTCAACAGAAAAAAATGAGTTTTTTTGGAAAATCCGCGTAAAGTGTAGTTACTCATCGAGGATTTTTTTTCCAAACTGAACAGAAAAAAACCCAGTTTGGAAAAATCCACTATGGGTATCCCCACTTCTGACGTAAGTGGGGATACCCATAGTGGATTTTTCCAAACTCAACAGAAAAAAACCCGAGTTTTTTGGAAAAATCCACTACGGGTATCCCCACTTCTGACGTAAGTGGGGATACCCATAGTGGATTTTTCCAAACTCAACAGAAAAAACTGAGTTTTTTGGGAAAATCCCACGATGGGTATCCCACTTCTGACGTAAGTAGGGATACTCATAGTGGATTTTTCCAAACTCAACAGAAAAATCTGAGTTTTTTTGGAAAATCCCACGATGGGTATCTCCACTTGTACAGTATAAATAGAGCTCCTGCGCACTACAATCATCAGTCTGTTTTATCAAGCTGACAAGCAGATCGCATGTCAAAGTGATCTTTACTGTATAAACTTACTGAGAACTCCATTTGTCACGCTCGAAATGTATTACAGGTTTTTCATTCAAATGAGTCAATTGTCAGTTAAATCGTTTAACTGAAAAACTATTCTATGGATGAAAGCGGAAACAGTTCAAAAGATTAATTGATGTTATTTTTTTGAAAAGCGTTACATTTACTGACATGTTTTTATTCGAGATTTTAATTATTCATGTTCTTTCTGATTTTTAACACATTTGAAATGGATGTTATTTTAATATTTTTTAACTATTTATCGAGGTTTCATTTTGTAAAATGTTTTTTCTCAACTGGTTTTAGTTATTATATATTAAAGACAGAAGATTTTTATTTACTTAAAACATAAAACATAAAAATAATTATACATTTAATTTTGAGAATAATAAAATAACTCACGTTAGCATACTCTAAAGGAAATATTAATAATTTTAGAAAAACGCAAAAATGGTTTTACACATCACAGATTCCAAGCATAGAGATCAACTTTTAAACGAATATGAACGTGCAAAGAAGAGTATTCAATCAGCTGACAGAAGCAGACAACTTGGAGAAATGGAATTGAGACGCGAAACCACAAAAATATTTAAACCCGTGACGGAGGTTCAGGAACGAAGCAAGAAGGAGATAGTTGAAGAATTGAGACCCATAAAAGAGAGTTCTTTGAGAATGGGTTCAATGCCCGGTAGTTTTACAAAACAGTATTCCTTTCAGTCTACACTGGATTACGTTCCCATGAGAATCGAAACCGATGTGAGTGAGAGCGATGATACAGCTTTGACTATCACCACTGATAGCATCACGTCGTCCGAGGATGGAGGTAAGAGAGATCTGTTATATGGAATTTATAAGGATTCTGACGGTAGAACTTTTGTGGGCAACACAGAAGTGCGAGAGGATGATGATAATTTAATTGCTGGTTCGAATAGGTACAAATTAACTCCAGGACTGCGCAAATTGCTCCTTTTCGACAAGCCTGGAGATTACACGGATCAGGATTTTGACAATTACGGCAACATTCTGGTTCAGACCCACGCCATGAAGAGAAATAACGATGTTAGAGAAACGAGACCCAAAGCCAACAGAGATTACAAGTGGACGAAAGTGGTGAAACCCATATGGGATATGAATAAGAAGTTTGTCGAGTCGGTGACTGGCAAAGGGGTGAAAACCACTTTTCTTCCGAGCGATTTTGACGCTCTGTCTCAGAGATTGAGTTTGTTGATGGCAAGTAGACGCGCTGGTAACACTGGATTAGATAATGAGATAGCGAGCATATGCGACGAATTGTTGAGGCAGAAGGTTTTGAATAAACGCAATTATAAAAGACTGATGAACGAATTGAAGGATTGATATATAATAAGTAGAGAGAGAAACAAACAAACAAACAAACAAAAATATATAAAATAAAACAGTAAATTTTACTCTACAAAATAATAAAAGTAATTTAAACAACAAACGATTTACCAGTGAAAAACAAAATATATATTATAAAATATGTTGGTGATAAAGAACAGGGGATACGTCAGAACTTACGTTCAAGGCGGTTCTGGCATCATCGATTCTATAATGCGGGCGTTCACGAGCGATGCAGGTAGAAAACTCGCATCGACCGCGTTTGAGGTCGGTAAGAAGATGGCTTTGGATGCTGGTAAGAAAGCCGCTTCCGAAGCCAGAGGTAGGATAGCTTCTCTGGCTAGCAAGAGGGCAGCTGATGTGTTAATCGACAAGTTGATCAGTCCGCCGGCGAAGCAAGCTACATTAGAGCGATCACCAAAAAGTTGAAAAGTTTTTAAGGATGCTGTGGTACCCATACAAGATTTAGCCAAAATGACGAGTGGATCTGGATTGAAGAAAACTCGCGATGGTGTAATATAAATAAATAATAATATTTATAAAACTGAGTTTGAAAAAACATAAAAATTGTGTTTGAAAAAAATCTAAAATAACAAAAAAAATAAACAAAGATGAACATTAAAGATATGGCTTGGAACGACGCTGCGACCAAGAGGTCGAATAACGAGTTCTTTCCCAAAAGCATAAGAGGCTTGATAGTGGGAAAATCGAATTGTGGAAAGACCAATCTGTTGATGAATCTGTTGTCGCAACCCGGCTGGTTGGATTACGACAGATTGTTTGTGGAATTGATGAAGAGAAATGCGCCTTTACGAACGTCGAGTGTCGATTTTATGAGAATGCTAGTGACGCTCCGGATCCTAGAGAATTGAAATCGGAAGATGAGAATCTCATGATTTTCGACGATCTGCTTTTGGAGAGACAGAACCGATGTGAATCGTATTACGTTAGGGGTTGTCACAGCAACGTGGACTGTTTCTACCTGTCACAGAATTATTTTCGATTGCCCAGACAGACGATAAGGGAGAACGCTAATTTACTATGTCTCTTTTGCCAGGATCTCAAGAATCTCAATCACATCTACGGTGATCACGTCGCAAACGACATGAGCGTGGCGGAATTCAGGAGATTCTGCAAGAGGGTTTTGGAGGACTTTACAATTTCGTCATGATCGATTTGATTAGTGAATTTAATCGCGGAAAATATTGGTGCTGATTCGACAAGTTTTATGTTTCTGATGATAATAATAAGACAGAGAGCGAAAATAAAATTAGAAAATAATAAATCATCAAATAATTTAGTTTTGAAAAATAAAATAAAAATTAAAATATAATGTTCGAACAAAGAGAATTGTTAGAACGGATAGTCGAGAATACGGCTGCAAAACAATCTATTCAAATTGTGGTGAGTGGCGATTCAACTTGATTCGCAACGAAATTCGAACCTTCCATCGAATTGAATAGAGAAAAAAGATACGAGATGGCGTTGGTGAACCTGGAGACTTATTATTCCTTTCCCAACGTCACCGAAAAGAATAACTTGTTCAAGTATTCCGACGGAGTGGATTGGTTGGAGATTCGAATTCCCAAAGGAAGTTATGGCATAGACGATTTGAACAATTACATTCAGACGCAAATGAAGACGGATGGAAAGGGAAGCAACAAGATCAGACTCGCTCCCAACCCTAATACCTTACAGACGATGTTGGATTTGGAAGATAATTTTCGAGTGGATTTCAACACAGACGATTCTATAGGCAAGATGCTGGGATTCAATCGAAAGATGTATCGAGGCCACATGGCATCTGAAAATACGGTCGACATTCTCGTAGTCAATAGCATTCTGGTGAACGTGGATGTGATTGCAGGAAGCTACGTGAATGGTAGTGCTCAACGGACGATCTATTCCTTCTTTCCAAACGTGTCGCTGGGATATAAGATCGTGGAACGACCTCGAAATTTAGTTTATCTACCAGTGATTTTAGACATGTTGTATAGTCTCAAAACCACGTTGACGGATCAAAATGGTGAACTGTTAGATCTTTGTGAAGAGAGGGTGACGATACGATTTCACATAAGAGAAATATAAAGGAAAAAAAAATATTGTGTATATATATAAATAAGATAGCAACGACATCAAAAAATGCATCAGTTGTGAAAAATGAGAAGAAGAAAAAGATAGTAAACGGAATCAAAATGCTGACATCGAAAAAAACAAGAACGTTTCGGTTGTGAAAAATAAGAAGATGACTAAACGAAAGAACTTCAAGTTTCAAAAGAAAAAAAAAAAAAAACTAAAACGAAAACGAGTGATGCAGTTCAGAATCTAGACAAACGAGATATATCGAACGAAATTCGACGAGCAATCGACGAAGGGAAAGGAGAAGAATATGTAGCATGACTCGTTGCGGAAGCATTCCAAGTGAACCCTGTAGAACGGGAGAGTGTGATCAAAGGCATTTTTAAACTTTCGACGTGGTTCCCTCATTCAAGAAAGTCGATCCGAAATTGTTTATGGAGCGGGTGAAGAAAAAAGTATTGGATTTGTTTCATGAACACATGAATGTGGAACTGGTCGGATTCGATATACCTCTCAATTTCACCAACATGTTTTTATCGCAGACGTCATTGCGAGTCTTGGTGTCGGGATGTCCGGCGTAGCACAGATCATGATCATACGTGGCCGCGTTCACCATATTCATGGGTTTGCTCCAAGATTTAGGAGTCAGATCGGCGTTGAGTCTCTTGTTCAATTTCGTTCCAGGTCCCGTGAAACTGTGACCCGGCAGATGCATTTCGAAAGGTAGATTATTGATCATTTTATTCACGATGCCTTTACCTTTGCTCATGTTCTTTTTTTGATGAATCGAGTCTTGATCGAACCACACATGTCGCAAATTCCGCGAAGCATCTGTCTGTCGTTTTTAGTTCGTACTTCTCGAGAATTACTCGTCTCGGTAACTCTCTTACACTTTACGCAATACATTTTTTGAGAGTTATTTAAATTAATTTCGTTTTTATTTTATATATAAATTTAATATTTCTTTTTTAAAAAAAATTCTGTTCTTATTATATATATTTTTTTTTCAATCACTGCTCTTGAGTTCTATCAACTTACCGAATTCCTCCCTGGCCTCTTTCCTCCCCTTTTCCATGAGAGAATCCTTCATCTCTTCCTTGATGATCTGATGAGTCTTGATTCTCCAGCTTCTTTCATGGCATCGTATTTCGTTTTCTCACTCAATATCGTGAAGTATTCTCCATCCGAAATCCTACCGTCTTTCAATGCCATCAAGATCATTTCGGATATCGTGTCGATCTTGGAGTCGGCGAATCTTTTCGTGTTTCCTTGTCTTCAGATATAATTTCCTACTCAAAAAGTTTCCGAGCGTGCTAAACAATCCGGCGGCGAGAGCCACTCCTTCTATGGTCAACACGATCGGAATACCGACCGCAGTCGACAACAATCCGATGCCAGCTGCGTGTAAACCCATGGAAATTGCAATGAGTGTCTTGTCGACCGCGTTGACGAATTTCAGGAAATGCAAATACTTCTTCTTGAGAGAATGGCGAGAATCTCTCTCTCGAGTCAGATACAATTGGATTCTACTGATTTGATCGATGCGATACCTCTCTCCTCTTTCTTTCTCTTCTAGCGACGGTGCGCCGTTGACAAAACGCCTTTTGGCTTCTCATCCTCATCGTCATCTAACGTCGGATACAATTTATTTCTGGTTCTCATTTTTGTGTTTTTTTTCTTTCTAATATTAGATAAAAAATTTTATATTTTATTTTTATTTTTATTTTCTTTTCTCCCTTATTTATATCAACGAGAAAACTTAGACGTATGCTTCCTTCAGCAATAATTTCATGATGTATCCCTTGTCTTCTAAAGTCAGACTTTTACGCGCCAATTTCAGTTCTTCCGAAACTGTGGGCTTGTCTCCATCCTTACAGAAGACTAATCTCCTCCAAAGCATGATCACTTCGTCGATTCGAACGCATTCGAACGCCGGTTCGAAATACTTGACGGCCATATCTTCCCTTTCCATCGTCAGACACGAATGATCCTCGTGATCGAAGTCTAGATGATCCCGACATCCGACGCATCGTTCTAACAAGGGGGGGGGGGGGGGGGGGGGGTGTAGTTCTTCGTCTACACAGATTGCGTATGCTCTCATCAGCATGTTTAAAAGAAACCTTGCTCTAATAGTCTGGGAATCGTTCATGATTTACGTATTTTTATTATCTATTCGATTCGATATTTATTTTTTTAAATAACCATTTATTTATATATTTTTTCTCTCCTATATATATCAATTACTTTTTTATTTCCTCTCGCCAAAACCGATTCTATCACGTCATTTGAATGAAAAACCCGTAATACATTTCGAGCGTGACAAATGGAGTTCTCAATAAGTTTTTACAGTAAAGATCACTTTGACATGCGACCTGCTTGTCAGCTTGATAAAACAGACTGATGATTGTAGCGCGCAGGATCTCTATTTATACTGTACAAGTGGAGATACCCATCGTGGGATTTTCCAAAAAACTCAGTTTTTTCTGTTGAGTTTGGAAAAATCCACTATGGGTATCCCCACTTACGTCAGAAGTGAGGATACCCATAGTGGATTTTTCCAAACTGGGTTTTTTTCTGTTCAGTTTGGAATAAAAAATCCTCGATGAGTAACTACACTTTACGCTCACTTTTCACCGTTGGCGAACGTCGAGAAAAGGTTTTGAGGTCGATTTTCCCTGTCCTAGAATCCGCAAATGGGTTTCGCCGATCGGATCACACTTTTAACCGTTCAAACAACCGTTGGCGAACGTCGGTGTCCCAGAATCCGCAAACCACTTTTTTGATGCTGTCCTAGAAGCCGCAAAACGTTTTTTGCTCGCGTTCACCAACGATAGATCGAAGGTCTGATCCGCGATGGGAACGTCGAGAAAAGTTTTTAAATTTACATTTTTTTTCAAATTTCGTACATTTTTTCACTTCTTAGCGATGTGTCGATCTACACGTTCGCCAACGGGTGTTTGACCGTCAAAAGTGCGATCTGTGAGCCTCAAAACAATTGCGGATTCTGGGACACCATGAAAAAACGACATTTTTTACACTCTGTATACGATTTAACACTGAATCCCTATGGCGGTTCACGTACATGTACGTGTACGTGTACACGTTTTGTAAATTCTGTCATAGAATCCGCCACTTATACCTACTAAGGCCTATTCGTGAGATTTAATTACTGGCGCTAACGAAAAATGTGTTGCCCTTGTCGAGACCAAACAACAGAACATTATTGTTC
Source organism: Pictodentalium vernedei (assembly GCA_031216915.1). Taxonomy (NCBI): domain Eukaryota; kingdom Metazoa; phylum Mollusca; class Scaphopoda; order Dentaliida; family Dentaliidae; genus Pictodentalium; species Pictodentalium vernedei. The sequence continues at coordinate 263,485,751 of CM062289.1, forward strand.
GAAGGTGCTTCACGAGAATTGGGGGTAAAAGGAGCAGTCCCTCTTGTCCTGCCCTAGTGCACTAGTGGAAAATACTTTACGAGAACTGTAACTGAGAAAGCCTCGAGTTTTCGTTTCTAACATAGTTTATGTGTGCTAATGACAATGAGGGATGCATCAGGTATAATGACCGAGTTTGGTCGATAATCATCAAATATTTAAGATGTACTACAATTGGTGGCGTGATTTCTAAAGCTTTTTATCGTCCCTTGAGTGGAGTAAGATGCCATCTGCAATACTTTACCATTGCAGGCGGAACGTTAAAAACTCCCGACCTTAGCTCATACCCAAAGTCGAGTACCATTGTGATACCTCTTCCTCACTCCGAATGGTCTAAGTCGCTCGATTTGGAGTGACGAAGAGGTTGGGGTGACCATGGTCCGGCTCCGTGTCAAGATGAAACAGAACCACCCGAAATCTTCAGGGAACACCCTGCCCTTACACTAGTCACTCCCATTGAGCAAGTTGGCACCAAGATAGATTCTGCTTAGTCATAGATTCTTCCTCTCCCTCCACCTTATGTACGTATCATGACTGCTCCATGCACATACAAACTAAACTTTAGAATCATTTGAGAGCATGCATGTTCTATGTATGTGTTATTTGATGACATTCGGTGTTAACAATTTTCACGAAGCCTTCTGATCGACCGCCTCATACATTGTCGACAAGTATTTATATGAGCATAACATGTAGGCAGGAAAGAGTAATCCTTACTGGCCTTACGATGTTGGGAAGGTCTCGTGCTTTATGAAGACATTATTTGTTTTGCGTGCGTCTCTGAATCCTGGTTCAGTTGTTAAGTTTTATACGACGTGTGGAGAGGGCACTTCTCAAATGGGCCAAGGGTGATCAAATTTCCGATAAAGTGATAAAATAAAGAACCCGTCCAACTCGAACTGCACAATACCGTGAATATCAATGACGTTCATCATAATAAATAATTGATTGAAAATACGTGTTCTGGCGGTAAACAAGTGGATACTTCGTTTCAAATTGAAATTGTTGAAAATTAACTTCACTCGTTAGAATTGAGGGTTCGATTCCCATAGGCTCCACTGACGCAGTTGTCAAGGTGATAGCTTGAAGTTGCGATTTTCGTGTTTAAAAGTGTACCGTATATATTTTCGATAATCTTTCTCACTCGGGCTAAATGTAAAGCGTAAAGATAGGTATATGTGGGGAGGGAGGGTGGGGGGGGGGGGGGGGCTGATAAGATATTAAAGACGTAAGAAAGACCAGCGTTCTCCTGCAGTCATTATCTGTGTAATCAAGGACAGTTAATAGGTAATTGTTGTGAAAGCAGTACATCGCACATATTCTGGACACACACCCATATTACGCATCTAGCCTGTCACCGAATGTCAGGATATACCGAAATGCAAGACTTTCAAAGGAACTTAAAAGTGAATATTAAATTAAGATAGATCTAAGCGGCAAAGTTCAAGAGAAGCAATTAAACTGATAATTAATGTTCTGGCTTTCGAAATAAAAATCGGGGGGTTTCTCGAAAAATTCATTCCAGCCTGAAGGTGTGTAAGGTTGTGGAATCATAGGAGCTGGGCATGCCTCATGCTATAGGTTAGAGGAGGTGCCGCATCGGGGGTTGGGGGAGGGGGGGGCTGATAAGATATTAAAGACGTAAGAAAGACCAGCGTTCTCCTGCAGTCATTATCTGTGTAATCAAGGCCAGTTAATAGGTAATTGTTGTGAAAGCAGTTCGCACATGTTCTGGACGGACACCCATATTACGCATCTAGCCTGTCACCGAATGTCAGGATATACCAAAATGCAAGACTTTCAAAGGAACTTAAAAGTGAATATTAAATTAAGATAGATCTAAGCGGCCAAGTTCAAGAGAAGCAATTAAACTGAGAATTAATGTTCTGGCTATCGAATCGAAATAAAAATCGGGGGGTTTCTCGAAAAATTCATTCCAGTCTGAAGGTGTGTAAGGTTGTGGAATCGTAGGAGCTGGGGATGCCCCATGCTATAGGTTAGAGGAGGTGCCGGTTCGAGAGTAAAGGTATGTTGTAGTGTAGGGGAGCAACAGAGCTCATATTTATAATAGGAGCAGTCGCGGCCAAGTCGGAGGCCATATCTGAGTGTAGGATCAGAAATAGGAAGAACGAGCTCAGGGAGCTATTGGGATTTAGGAAGACGGCATACCCGTTGTAGAAGGCAAGTCATAAGCAGGCTGAGAAGGCTTTGTCTGTATGAACATAATTCTGAGATAGATGGAGGGGAACGTTTAACCCCATTGATGGCGACTGCTTGAATGAAAAAGCATCCAGTAAAGTGACAATAAACAAGTGGCCGTGCGACGGCAGTGGAAGAGTGATATTCCGTCACTTGTTAGAGGGAAGGCGATATAGTAAAGTGACAATACGTTAGTGGCCGTGCAACGGCAATGGTACAGTGACATTCCGTCACATGTTAGAGCAAAGATGTCCGGTGAAGTGACAATACGTTAGTGGCCGTGCGGCGGCAGTGAAAGAGAAAAGTGAAGAGGCGACCAAATAACAAATACCAGCGAGAAGGAGGAAGAACCAAAGACAGGACAGAATGCGGGCGTGCAAGTGACTCGAAAACTGTGTGTGTAGACGATGATTGACGTTTTGTTTTCTGATTCATTAGATTTAATGTAAGTCACAAATTACCAGATTTATTTATATATATATGTATTAAAATTGTTGTTTTCAGTGAATCCCTGTTGATTTATGCTTTTCGAGGAAAAGTCATTGACCCCTTCAGGATAAGAACCACCCCAACAAAAACGAAAACGGGCGGGTTCGTTACGGAGAGAGATACAGTCACGCACGTGTTCAGGCAACACTCCTTGAGTTTTGACTGAATACGCGGCGTGAATCTATTTCCCCCAGCAGCGACAAAACCCGCTTGCCGGCAGCAATCCTGCATTTACTAGATTTACTAATATCGGAGAATCACCTCATATTCCCCTTTGGCGTGATATGAATAAAAGTTATCATTTTGAGCAGAATCTCTCCTAGGGATTTCCCTTCCAGCCACAAATCACCACCAAACTATCCAAAAATTTATTTATTATTTATTTATTGGGATTTAACGACACTTTCGGCAGGCAGAGTCACCTCGGATCGGAGAGTTTTACGGGTGGAGGAAGCCGGAATACCCGGAGAGAACCGCCGAGCAACGGCGAGCGGATATCAGAGTCCCTAACATACTAACTCCACACAAGCAGGGTTAGCATTGGCTGGAGGCAAGTGATCATCGCCGCGCAGCACGCTTTAGTACACATGACCACCAGACCCCCACGTGGGCAATCTTAATTAGGTGTCTTGCCCAATGACACAACGCAGTTACCGCTGATCGGGATCGAACCGTGGCCCTTTCGGTTTGAAGTCAATGCACTTACCATTGAGACACTGCGCCTCTAACGGCAATGGGAACAGTTCAATGTAGGCGCGTAGCCAGGATTCTATAATAGGGGTGCCCTAACCAGTTTTTCTTTTTTTGGGGGGGGGGGGTGGGGGGGGGGAGGAGTTGCAAACATGATATTTGGAAGACCGTTGTGAAGTCTCTAGTTTAACTAGAATTCTACGGTCGTTACCCTCTCCTCCCACTTCCTTGAAAGGAAATACACAGAACGACACGACCGTCAACGATTTCCGTTCCGCACATATGTGCGGAACAGATTTTCATTTTCCGCATTGTCTAGTTTTGCTGTAGATGAGGATTTCATAGAACAGGTGTGTAATAAATGGGGGGGGGGGGGGGTAATGACAGGACTAAGCGTTCCACCCAAGACAATTTTGCAAAATTCAGTGCTCTAAAAGCGAATCAGAAGCATTTATAGCGTGTGTAGACCTATATTGTAGACCATTTTATATGTTATGTGAAAGTTGCATTCGGACAATGTTGGGGGGGGGGGGGGGGGTGGGCAGCGAATAATTTTATCGGACAAGACCCCCAGCAAAACCCCTTCTCCCTAGCTACGTCACTGGTTCAATGTATCTCATGTATAGATGGACCACTCTTCGCGCAGTTCACCTGAAAAGCTTCGAAATTCGGTTGATAGGGGTTGTTTTGAACAACCGAACTATTCGGGTAGGCCTACCATTAGATAAGAGTTAAAGGCAGACGTGACAGTATGTATTAAATTACAAACATACATTATAATATCTCATTGAAAACATTATCAGGCTAAGAGTATTGACAATGAGTACATAATATCTGTACATAAAAAAACAGGCGCTTAACCCTTTACTTAACATGAAAAGCAGACGACACTTGCAAAAAAATTCTTGAATAACTAATTTTTTTTCATTTTTTGTCTCAAAAACATAGGTTATGAACCCTCGTCGGAACGAGCTCGACGAGCTCGTTCCAACGAGGGCTCATAAACTATGTTTTTGAGACAAAAAATGAAAAAATAATGAAAATTAATTGGCGATTTTTGAGAATAGCTCTGGCTGGTTTTGACCGTTACGTTGGGTAAAGGGTTAATCAAATATATCAACACAATTGATAAGATCACAGATCCTTCAGCTCGTAAAGTAAACTTGCATTACACACTGGGCACCATGCGATCGATTTAGTAGCAGTGAATGGTTTTTCTTTTTAGGTCACAAATTTCACATTGTATGGTGTATACAATTGGAGCCTTACTTTTGAACAAAGTCAAAAATAAACTAAACAATTTCAAAGCTAAAACACTTCTCTTCTTGTATTGGCGACTGTACTCCCTTCGAAGAAGGCAGTTTAAAATTTTGAATTTGAGGTTTTTTTCCCAATTGGTTGAAAGCATTGCTAGACTGAGACGTGGCGACAGGGGGCCGCGGAGCAGACCCCGCAGCGAGACCAAATACAGCGAGACCCCAATCCTGGCCAAATTTCCTATAGTTGGAAATTCGGAGGGCAAGTACTTCCATCTATCTGGATTTTAGAGCTTCTTTGGTGATGCTGATGTCTCCTTTACTTCCTAAAATTCTAACTCGGTTTCAAATCGGCAAAAATCCCAAATGTTACTATTTACAACTACAGTGTTCGCTATATCGAGCTTCGTCAGTATGCATGTCAGTCGGTACGAGATTTCTACAGTACGTATTAAAAAACTCCTCTAAATGCACTTCAAGAAAATCGCATTATGTAAAATCGTTATTCTGAGTTAATTCCATCATTCATAGTTACAAAATGATGAAACACCGAAAAGTGATCATTCCTGTGTAAGATATGATTTAATGTTAGGAGAGTATGAATTGCTCAAAGTTCTCAGCTTGAGCGTTTGTTTAGCACACATTCAATTCCCAAAATGATACCAAATAATAATAACAGCCTGATAATTCTATCATAAATGTGTTAGCATTTCAGTTACTAGAATCTATTTTATGCCCCATTTCATGGCTTCATTTTCAAAATTTTTCTCGGTAGTGAATTTACAAATAGGGGAGGGACAGGTAGGGTTCCCCCTCCCGGTCCCTCTCCCAGTTGGAAATTCACTACCCTCCACTCCCTCACCCAATCGGAAACCTCTAGCCACGTCCTTGTTGCCAGATGCCAACGTATCAGCCTTCCATATAATAAGTCTGTTTCTATATAAATCTAGAGTTACGTTTCACATACTGATGATTGGATGATCGTTTTAATGTTTAACAACTGCACCCATTTCAACGTTTTATGAACAAAATGTTCGCCCAACCCTATTCCATCTATGAAGATAATAAAATTATTCCTCAAGAAACAAAGCCAAAACATTCCATCACCTCTGTGGATGCTGCTTGCGGATATTCCTGCCCGGCACTGGGTTTTTCTTGTAATTGAAATCAATATAATTTGGGCACATTTAACCCCCTCCCTCCCCCGTAAATTGAATAGCGTTTTTCACCAATGATTTCTTGTGTTATACTAAGATTAATTTTTCATCAACTCTAATCATGGCTGCTTTATATCGAAATTATGAACTCACAAGACAAATCGTCAATACAAACAGCCAGACTGCTGTAGGCAACTATTTTTCGTATACGGAGAAATCAGTTTTTAATTTCGCCCCAAGATTCGAGTTTGTCCAGTCGAACGCACCTTCATCATGGTGAATCATCTCGTCTCGACCGCCTGAAAATCAGAACGCTCAAGCATACCGACATTCCTTCTTTTAACGAAAAAATATATTGCGCACGAAATTCTTCTAGATATACTTTGCAACTTCTGAAAACTTAAGCCTCGCAGCGCGAACCATACTTAGAGGAGTTATTTATTTATTATTATTTATTTAAGTGTTTAACGACAATTTCGACAGCAGAGTCACCTCTTATCGGGCTGTTTTACGAGTGGAGGAAACCGGTGTACACAGAGAGAACTACCGAGCAACAGCAAGCAATTGTCAGACTCCCCAACGTACGTACTTCACACAGGCAGGGTTAGCATTGTTTGAGGACAAGCGCACCGTCCACTTGCGTTACGCCTTTGTACACAACGCCTCTGTGTCCACGCCTTTTCCAAGGACACAATGCAGTTACCCCTGGCGGGGATCGAAACATGAACCTTTCGATTTGAAGTCAAATGCTGTAACCATTGAGCCACCGCGATCCCTTTCAGAGGTGTTGCGACCCTCCCCCCCCCCCCCCCCACCTTCACACATGGTGACCTCCACAATCCATACATACAATACACTCACATAACGAGGGACTTGGCTAGAGGTTTCAGATTGGGATGTAGGGTAGTGAATTTCCAACTAGGGAAAAGACTGGGAGGTGGGTTAGCATTGTTTGAGGACAAGTGCACCATCCACTTGCGTTACGCCTTTGTACACAACGCCTCTGTGTCCACGCATGGGCAATCGGGATGAAGTGCCTTTCCCAAGGACACAATGCAGTTACCCCTGGCGGGGATCGAAACATGAACCTTTCGATTTGAAGTCCAATGTTATGACCATTGAGCCACCGCGCTCCCTTTCAGAGGTGCTGCGACCCCCCACCTACACACATAGTGTCCTCCACGATCCATACATAAATACACTCACATAATCAGGGACGTGGCTAGAGGTTTCCGACTGGGGGTGTAGGGTAGTGAATTTCCAACTAGGGGAGAGACTGGGAGGTGGAACCCCCCTCCCGGTCCTTCCCCGTAGTTGGAAATTCACTACCGAGAAAGATTTTGAAAATGAAGCCACGAAAGGGGGCATAAAATTGATTCTAGTAACTAAAAAGCCAACACATTTATGATATAATTATCAGGTTATTATTATTTGGTATACTTCTGGGATTGAATATGTGATAAACAAATGCTCAAGCTTAGAACTTTGAACAATTCACACTCTCCTAACATTAAATTAGATCTTATGCAGGGATGATCAATTTTCGATGTTTCATCATTTTGTAACTGTGAATGATGGAATTAACTCAGGATAACGATTTTTCATGATGTGGTTTTCTTGAAGTGCATTTCGGGGATTTTTTTTATTACGATAAGTAAACGTACTATAGAAATCTCGTACCGACTGACATAATGCATACGTATGAAGCTCGATATTGCGTAACACTGTTGTTGTAAATAGTAACAGTTAGAATTTTTGGCGATTTCAAACCGAGTTGAAATTTTAGGAAGTAAAGGAGACATCAGCATCGCCAAAGAAGCCCTAAAATCCAGATAGATGGAACTTCCAACTACTCATGACTTGCCCTCCGAATTTCCAACTATAGGAAATTTTGGCCAAGATTGGGGGAGGGGGGACACACACCCCGTCCCATGTCGCCACGTCCCTGCACATAATATATACTCTCCCAAAAAAGAAAGTGTGCATGCTAAAAAATAACACTAAAAAAAAGATATATATCATTTTCATTCATGGAAATTTTATTCAATCACAGATGAATCAATTTGTGATCAACACGAGAAATTTCATTACGCTACGACGAATACTCTTGGTGCCATGGAGTGTCAAAGACACTAAGGGTCAAACACAAAAGTCACACACTCAATATCTGGTATGACCTCCGTCTGCATCGACTACTGCTGTGCATCTACGCCTCATGGAAGCGAACAAGTTAGCATGGAAGTGTTGTGGGATGTTGTTCCATATTCTGATAAGCTGTGTTTGGAGTTCCACAAGCGTTGACGGTGCATGGGGAAGCCGGCGTAGCTGACGTTTCATTTCGTCCCATACGTTCTCAATGGGTGAGATATCGGGCAAATTTGCGGGCCAGGGAAGAACATCCACTTGTTGCTGCAGATACTGTTGAACAACACGTCGGGCGTTGTCCTGCTGTAGAATGACGCCGGGGCCGTGACGTTGCAGAAATGGGACAACAACAGGTGTAAGCACTTCATCACGATATCTGGCTGCATTGAGATTGCCATCAGTAATGACCAGTTCAGTTCTGTTACGGGCAGTGATGCCACCCCACACCATGAGAGACCCTCCCCCATAACGGTTTCGCTCCACGACACATGGATCTGCGTAGCGTTCGTTTCGACGTCTGTACACTCTCTGGCGGCCATCTGATGATGAAAGATGGAAACGGCATTCATCTGTGAATAAAACACGTCGCCACCAGTGTAAGAGATGCCTGAGATGGTGTCTTCACCACTGCAGTCGAGCACGACGATGACGTAACGTCACAATCGGACAAATTGCAGGTCTTCGAGGACGTAAGCCGTATTCTTTCAGCCGGTTGATTACTGTTTGAGGATGTATCCGTCTCAGGTTAGGGATGTTCCTGGCTGTCGTCGTTGTCGTTTGTTGCCGGTTCCGGAGATGGACGACACGGATATACCGATCTTGTGTAGGGGTGGTAACTCGGGGTCTCCCGGAACGGGGTCGGTCTCGAACGTCATCATCTTGTGCATGTCGATGGACTAGCCTGTCTATAGTGTTACGGTGGCAGTTCAAATGCTGGGCAACCTCTCTGTGTGTTCTGCCAGCTCTAATCATACCCAGGGCAAGGAGACGTTGATTCATTGTCAATCTTGGTATGATAATTTGGAGTCGTTTTAAGCAGCGCAGGTTTGAATGTGAACGATAGGAAGGCCTTACTTTAGTGTTTAAATACCCAAGGATTCACACTGCTGCATGAATTTACAGACTCTCCACGTGCAAAACATGCCTTTTCACAAACGTGCAGCACGTCATTTAACGTTAATGCAATTTTAACGGGGAAAGCTACGAAATTATTTTTTTGGAGTTTGATCAATTTCTGCAAAGCACACTTTCTTTTTTGGGCGAGTATATTTCTGGTTACACAATATATTAGCAACCAGCATTTGGTTAGCCAAGCCTGTACCTTCCTTAATGTGCTAAGACAGGTCGTGCAAGAGGGGTCCACCATGTAATTTGGGGGATCCGAAGGTAAAAGAATGGACGAAGTGTATCGCGTGAAAGTAGTTTAAACTGATCGGAATGTAGCATTTCCTCGGCGAAATAGTGATACCCGAACGAAAAATAAGAAAAAAGAGCAACGCGAAGCGTTTCATATGCCCCTCCTCATAGTTCATAGGGGCAGTCCAACAGGAGGCATAACTGAGGTGTGTATGCATGGACAGAACCCACAATATGTGGATATCCTTTGTGAATAAAACACGTCGCCACCAGTGTACGGGATGCCTGAGATGTTGTCTACACCACTGCAGTCGAGCACGACGATGACGTAACGTCAAAATCGGACGAATTGCAGGTCTTCGAGGACGTAAGCCGTATTCTCTCAGCCGGTTGATTACAGTTTGAGGATGTATCCGTCTCAGGTTAGGGATGTTCCTGGCTGTCGTCGTTGCCGTTTGTTGCCGGTTCCGGAGATGGACGACACGGATATACCGATCTTGTGCAGGGGTGGTAACTCGGGGTCTCCCGGAGCGGGTTCGGTCTCGAACGTCATCATGTTGTGCATGTCGATGGACTAGCCTGTCTACAGTGTTACGGTGGCAGTTCAAATGCTGGGCAACCTCTCTGTGTGTTCTGCCAGCTCTAATCATACCCAGGGCAAGGAGACGTTGATTCATTGTCAATCTTGGCATGCCAATGTGGAGTCGTTTTAACAGCAGCGCAAGTTTGAATGTGAACGATAGGAAGGCCTTACTTTAGTGTTTAAATACCCACGGATTCACACTGCTGCATGAATTTTCAGACTCTCCACGTGCAAAACATGCCTTTTCACAAACGTGCAGCACGTCATTTAACGTTAATGCAATTTTAACGGGGAAAGCTGTTTTTGTGTTCAATATAACTTATTCATGAACAGGTTAACACTCTGTATACCTACGAAATTATTTTTTTGGAGTTTGATCAATTTCTGCAATGCACACTTTCTTTTTTGGGCGAGTATATTAATAACTTCAACGAATCGCTAGTGGCATCACTTCCGTTGTGTAATAGTCCTCAACCTTTTCAATAATACTGTCTACGGCCAAATGGGCGAATCTATTTTGTATTTGTTGAGATGTTTTTAGAGCTGTAGGGCTGAAGTGTATTTCTGAACCTCACTACCAGTTTTCTGTTCATGGTGTCGTCTGCCCGTCCACTTGTTTCATCACGCAAGACTTTATGCTTACTGTGTTGAAACGGTCAAACAGTTCAAGACAGTGTCCAGTGGGGGATTGAGGCGGATTGGACCATGCGTACGCTCACACCACACTACAACCTTCCTAATTTTCCAATAAGTACATACATGTGGGCAAATACATATTTTGCTTATATTACATATCACGTGACCTTTTCTTTCTCTGATTGTCTGAGAGGTACAAAACCATTTCCAATAGTTTTACCCATCGAGGATTCTAAAAATAATTGTTCACTATTCCCGCGCACTAGATCCTCTGTTAAAATAGCCGTGGAATATTCAAGGATGTTCCACTGCGGAATACAACGCGCCCTTGTAACCGGGTGAGTGCTGAAGCCCATATTTGGGATTTACTTAATACCACAGGCTGTGTCTATAACATCTACACTCGACTGATGGTGGTTTCATACTGACTCTGGCAAGAATCAAATTTTGTTGTTGACACCTTGCTCGGTTATATTAAATTGGGTGGTTTTCTCTTGGCACTATCCAATCAAATGTAACAGAGCAATATATGGTGAAAGGAAATCTGTGGTCAAGAAAAATGTACCAAGCTACCTGTTAAGGGATTTTTATTCGGAATTCAGTTTCGTTGTCTCTAAGGTCCTGAATGAAAATGTTTGTCTTGGGAAAGGTCCTTGGCAATGGGTAGTGTACTTATATAGAATTTACCCATAATAACTTGGTGTGCCAAATGTTCACCACGAGTGGTGAAGTGGTGTTAACCGCGAGCCTTTGGCGCGCGGTTAACACCACTTCACCACGAGTGGTGAACATTTGGTACACCGAGCCACTTTGGGTATATTTTATTTATACCATGATCGTCAGATTAATAAGTTTGAATGTTATGTTAAATAAATCAATATTCACACGTGCGAATCTGTTTTTGGTTGCATGAGCGGTACTTCCGCTCGCAATTTTATCGCCGAAACGAAATAGAAAACGAAACTCGCAAATTACGGGGCCTTTTTCATTTTAATAACATAATAACATACTATTTCGAGTTATGGATGCTTTCATAGGTGTACGGGCCAAATTATTCAGAGGGGGGGTTGGAAGATTTTGCCCGAAAAGTGATGCTGCTGGCATTATCGAGGCACGTGGAGCCGAGATGGGAGGAGGTCCCAAAGGTGGGGGCGGCGGAATTTTTTTGAAAATTCTGATGGCCCGAGATTGATTCTAGAGCACCCAACAGCCATTCCGACATTGTAATTGAAGGATAACTGCAGTGCGTCCTTGAGAAGACACTTGATCTCAATTGCCCACACGGGGACACGATGGTGCTATGTACTAAGCACATCGATGGTGCATCTGTCTTCAATCAATGCTAACCCTGCTTGTCGGGAGTTAGTATGATGGGGAGTCTGACAGCTGCTCGGATGTTCTCTCCGGGTTCTACGGCTTCCTCCACCCGTAAAACTGTCTGACACGTGGTGTCCCTGTATGTCGAAAGTGTCGTTAAACCTAATAAATAAATAAATAAATAAATAAATAAATAAATAAATAAATAAATAAATTAATGCAATTAATGAAACTACGCGACATAATCATAAACCTACAGCTGTGGTGAGTCCTCATTTATAGTTGTTTAGAAAACAAACATGTCTAATGGTACTGGTAAAATCATCAACGATTCGGCCAAACCAAGTCTCGAGTGAGAAATATTTCTTGCGTTCATTCAAATAAAATGGTTGTTTACGGTATTTTTAGATTCAAATTTAGTTGGTCGGAAAAGCGAACCTAAGGTTCCATTTTCCAACAAAATGAAATTTTCCAGAGGATTAAATCTGAACATAGATGGACTATTTAAGGGTTGGACTGGTCCAAGACCACAACAGGGTCGAAAGCCTTACATAACTTGACTGGTGGCTTGAGAGGTTGTGTCAGATGGTAATAATATAATAACTCTTTGGCCAGCCGCTGATTTGTCGCGGTTCTCGGACGAGAAGGCCTTGGTCACCCCTGTACTCCCAACTGCCTCCCTATTCCCACGCTTCTCCTCTCCTCCCAACACTCGGAGACGAACTGCTTGATGACATCCCTTGCCCCATTCTTCTCAATCTCTCCGATTAGCAAATTAACCCTCTCCTTTGAGTCTCCCCCTAACCACATGTCCTTCATTCTCCCATCCCACTTCCACATTATACTCCTAGTGAATCTTATTCTGTTGGACTGGTACTTTGGGCATTCTAGAAGAAAGTGTTCCAGGGTCTCCACCATGCCCAAATTACACATCTGGCACTCCTTTTCACTGTTTTTCCCAATTTTCCCCTCTGCTCCAGGGACCGCGACCTCAGCTTGAACAACAGTGACCCCCCAAAGATGCCATCAATGTACTCTTCAAAATCTGGCTTCTCTTTATCACGCAGGCCACCCAAAGACTTCTTTAATTTGACTCCCTCTCGTCAATTACGGTTACAATCCTCCATGACCCTTTCTCTGACGATTTTTTTACCCTGGTTTGCCTCAACGTCCAGGTCCGAGATCTCCAATGAGTAGTCCTCTACTAGCTCCCTCACTTGGACCATCCACCCCGAGTAGGTATATATTGCGGATTGACGACCACTTGTACATGTACGTGTACAACATACTTACACGATGCGTTCACCAACGTGGAATTCAGTGTTAAATCACACGCTTGTTCACAAAACTGTACAATGGTCTTGGATCCCCCTCATGTTTTTTTGTGACTCCTAGATCGCACTTTTAACGTTCAAATACTCGTGGTGAACGCGCGTTTTTTAAAAAAAAGGTGAAATTGTACATCTTCACTTTTATCTTGTACTTAATTTTTTGTCTACGTTCCCATCGCAGATCAGACCATCGATCCATCGTTGGTGAACGCGAGCAAAAGCAAAAAATTCTGGGTCATCATCAAAAAACGGTCTTGGGGATTCTAGACCAGTGGTCCAGAACCCGTAATTGTTTTGAGGCAGTGGTCCAGAACCCGCAATTGTTTTGAGGCGGTGGGTTTTTCCCATTTATGACATTATTAGGGGAATTCCCCACCATGAGAAATTCCCAAACTCAGCTAATCGAGCGATCGGATCGCTCGATTCTCGTAAACTCGATCTGAACGAAGAGTGTCGTCGGTGTGTTGGAAATTCGCGAACCCAGTCACGTCTTCCTGAAGTAAAAAAACTAACACATGTTATCGTAATGAGTGAATGAGGTTTTTTGTTCGAAAGAGTCGATTATGAATATGGTCTGTATTATAGACAATCATGTTTTCTCTTGATGGGACGGATAGAAATTGAGTTTTGAGGGTTTTTTGTTCGAAAGAGATGATCTGTAATAGATATTCGTATTTTGTCCTGATGAGAGAGATTGACTGTTAAGCGTTCGTTCGAAAAAAAAGTCAAACACTTATCGGTATGTTTAAAACGCATTTTCCGCTCAATTAGGTTTTGAGTGGTAAAATTTTTAATATATTCATGATAGCAATCGCAGTCATCAAAGGATTCTCTCTTAATTCGACACTCAGTGAATTGATGTGTGAATGAAAATCTTTTGACAAATGTAAAAACTACTGTCAAAATGCGTTAAATCAGAAACCGGTTTGTCATGTACTGTTTAAACGTATTTTTAAACTTCAATTAACACAGTCAGTTGAGATGTGAATATTTTCAGATTATTATATTAAGACGGAAAGAGTTTTTTATTACTTAAAACATAAAAAAAATATAATTAAACATTTAATTTTGAAAATAATAAAAACAATTAAAACGAAAGATGTTTTTACAGATGGATCCTAGACGCCGAGATTTAATTTTAGACCAGTGTGAACGTGCTAAGAAGGGCATTCAGTCTGCTGACAGGAGCAGACGTCTCAGTGAGATGGAACTCAAACGCGAAGCCACAAAAATATTTAAATCCGTGACGGAGGGTCAAGAGCGAAGCAGGAAGGAGATAGTCGAAGAATTGAGACCTATAAACGAGAGTTCTTTGAGAACGGGTTCGTTACCTCCTAGTTTTGGAAATCGGTATTCCGTTCAATCTACACCGGATTACGTTCCCACAGGAATTCAAACAGATATGAGCGAGAGCGACGATGCAGCTTCGACTATCACCACTAGTAGCGTCGCATCGTCCGATGATGATGGCGGTAAGAGAGATCAGTCGTATGGATTTTATAAGGATTCGGAGGGAAGGATTTTTGTAGGTGATACGGAAGTGGATATTGGGGATGATGAATTGATCGTCGGTTCGAACAGATACGAATTGACCGATGGTCTGCGGAGATTGCTCCTTTACGACAACCCCGGCGATTACACGGAACAGGATTTCGACAATTACGGAGACATTCTGGTTCAGACCCACGCCATGAAGAGAAATAACGATGCCAGAGAGACGAGACCCAAAGCCAACAGAGGTTACAAGTGGACGAAAGTGGTGAAACCCATATGGGATATGAACAAGAAGTTCGTCAAATCGGTGACAGGCAAAGGGGTGAAAACCACTTTTCTTCCGAGCGATTCCGACGCTCTGTCTCAGAGATTGAGTTTGTTGATGGCGAGCAGACGGGCTGGTAACACGGGATTAGATAATCAGATAGTTGCTATATCTGACGAATTGTTAAGACAGAAGGTTTTGAATAAAAACCAGTATAAAAGGCTGATGAACGAATTGAAGGATTGATGTGTATATAATAAGTAGAGAGAAACAAACAAAAAAAAAAAAAATAAAACAGTAAATTCTTACACTAGAATAATAAAAAGTATTTAAACGGCAAAAACGATTTACCAGTGAAAAAAACAAAAATATATCATAAAAATAAAATATGTTGGTGATAAAGAACAGGGGATACGTCAGAACTTACGTTCAAGGCGGTTCTGGCATCGTCGATTCTATAATGCGAGCGTTCACGAGCAATGCGGGTAGAAAACTCGCATCGACCGCGTTTGAGGTCGGTAAGAAGACGGCTTTGGATGCTGGTAAGAAAGCCGCTTCCGAAGCCAGTGGTAGGATAGCTTCTGTGGCTGGCAAGAGGGCAGCTGACGCGTTGATCGACAAGTTGATCAGTCCGCCGGCAAAGCGAGCTGCGTTAGAGCGAACGCCGAAAAGTTGGAAAGATTTTAAGGATGCTGTGGTGCCCATACAAGATTTAGCCAAAATGACGAGTGGATCCGGATTGAAGAGAACTCGCGACGGTGCGATATAAATAAATAATAATAACATTAAAAACAGAGTTTGAAAAACATAAAAAAATTTGTGTTTGAAAAGAATCTAAAATAACAAACAAAATAAAACAAAGATGAACATTAAAGATATGTCTTGGAACGACGCCGCGACCAAGAGGTCGAATAACGAGTTCTTTCCCAAGAGCATAAGAGGCTTGATAGTGGGAAAATCGAATTGTGGAAAGACCAATCTGTTGATGAATCTGTTGTCCCGACCCGACTGGTTGGATTACGACAGATTGTTCGTGTTTGGCAAGAGCTTGTTTCAACCCGAATACAGATTGCTTCGAGAGTGCATGGATCGCAGATTGCCCAAGGACGTCATAGCCAGAATCTTTAACAGTAGGGAGAAATTCGACAAGAGCAGAGCTCCACTCTCAACCATTTTGGACGGCGCGGCGACGGAGCTGATGAAGAGGAATGCATCTTCGAACGTCGAGTGTCGATTTTATGAGAACGCTAGCGACGTTCCGGATCCTAGAGAACTGAAATCGGAAGATAAGAATCTCATGATTTTCGACGATCTGCTTTTGGAGAGACAGAACCGATGCGAATCGTATTGCGTTAGGGGTCGACACAGCAACGTGGACTGTTTCTACCTGTCGCAGAATTATTTTCGATTGCCCAGACAGATGATAAGGGAGAACGCTAATTTTCTATGTCTCTTTCGCCAAGATCTCAAGAATCTCAATCACATCTACGGCGATCACGTCGCAAACGACATGAGCGCTGCGGAATTCAGGAGATTCTGCAAGAGGGTTTGGGATGGTGGACTTTACAATTTCGTCGTGATCGATTTGACAAGCGAATTTAATCGCGGAAAATATCGGTGCGGATTCGACAAGTTTTATGTTTCCGATGATAATAATAAGATAGAGCGTGAAAATAAAAAAAAATTAGAAAAATAATAAATCTTCAAATAATTAGTTTTGAATAAAAAAATAAAATTAAATATAATGTTTCAACATGGAGAATTGTTAGAACGGATAGCCGAGAATACGGCTGCGAAACAATCCATTCAAATCGTGGTGAGTGGCGATTCGACTCGATTCGCTACGAAATTCGAACCTTCCATCGAATTGAATAGAGAGAAAAGATACGAGATGGCGTTGGTGAATCTGGAGACTTATTATTCCTTTCCCAACGTCACCGAAAAGAATAACTCGTTCAAGTATTCCGACGGAATGGATTGGTTGGAGATTCGAATTCCCAAAGGAGTTACGACATAGACGATTTGAACAATTACATTCAGACGCGAATGAAGACGGATGGAAAGGGAAGCAACAAGATCAGATTCGCTCCCAATCCTAATACCTTACAGACGATGTTGGATTTGGAAGATAATTTTCGAGTGGATTTCAACACGGACGATTTTATAGGCAAGATGTTGGGATTCGATCGAAAGATTTATCGAGGCCACGCAGCATCTGAAAATATGGTCGACATTCTCGCAGTCAATAGCATTCTGGTGAACGTGGACGTGATTGCTGGAAGCTACGTGAATGGTAGCGCTCAACCGATGATCTATCCCTTCTTTCCAAACATGTCGCCGGGTTATAAGATCATGGAGCGACCTCGAAATTTAGTTTATCTACCAGTGATTTTAGACACGTTGTATAGTCTCAAAACCATGTTGACGGATCAAAATGGTGAACTGTTAGATCTTCGCGGAGAGAGAGTGACGATACGATTTCACATAAGAGAAATATAAAAGCAAAAAAAAAAAAAAAATATTATATATATAGATAACAAAAATAAAATAAATGCAATATTAATTTTACAAAATTATTTTAATATAATTATTAAACAAGAAACAATTGAAGTAAATATATTTAAAAAAAAACAGAATTATGAAAGAATACGTGAACATATCCGCAGGACAGAGGAAGAAACTTAAGAGAGCGTTAACAACTCGAGGCGAGGCGGTGAGATTCAAATTCACTCACGAAGATCTGACGAGAGGCGGTCAGGATTCGATCGCCTGGACCAGAAGTCAAATCAAAAGGATGAAGAAAGCGATTTGCGATGGAAGAGGGTTGATGGTGAGAATGAGTCCCGCTCAATTGAGATACAATTTGAGAATGAAAGGTGGTTTCCTACCGCTATTGGCAGGAATAGCCGCAAAAGCATTACCCTTCGCCGCAAAGGCGCTACCCTTTCTTGGAAAGACTCTCGGCGTGGGAGCTCTCATGGGACTCACAAGTTCGGCAGTTGAGAAATTAATGGGTGGCAGCGGACTGTTTTTGAAGAAGGGAGGAGCCGTGTGTCACGTCCACGTAGACGACAGAGGTAAAGGATTGTATCAAGAACTTGTTAGAGGTGGCAACTCTCTGATAGGAAACGGCCTCTATCTGAAGAGTGGACGGAATGTTGAGCAACTCGGCAAGGGTTTGTTGCTCGGTGAGAATTCGCCATTTAAGAACATACCGATTTTGAATATGTTATTATAATATAAAATTATATAAAATATAAAATCATAGAAAGTATAAAATAATATATTTAAAATGGATAAAAAGGTGGAGAAACAAATTTATCACCTGGATGAAAAGGTGGAGAAACAATTTGACGATAATGACGAACATCGCAAGCCAGAGAGCGAAAAAATAAAAAAATGGTTAGATGCTAATGATGGATATCTAAGGAAAGAACTAATGAAAGAGATAGATAAAGCGCGGGATAGACGGTTGAGAATGAGATGATGCTTTCCACGGTCACCACTACCTTCTGAAGAAAATGGTAATGATGCGAGTGTTACCAAGAGATGCACAACATTCGTTCATAATTATGATTCGGATAAACAAAAATGTTGTTATAAATCAATAATCAATATTGTTATAATCAATCACTCTATTGTTTATATTTCCAAGTCCGTTATTAGCATTTTGACACAATTGTTTTCTCCTTTTTCGAAAACGTGTTGAATGTTTATCTTTACTCTTTTGAGTTTTTTTACATTGGTCAACTCGCTCTCACCACCCAATTTCTTCACGAGTTCGAATGAGATGTTTGGAAATATGTAATTTCCATAGGGCAACGACAAACCGTCCTTGTCGAATTCTCTATCTTCGGCGTAAATCAAATCGAGCGCGGCTTCATCCAATTTCAAAGGCATCTTATATTTCTCGTATTTGTGCTTTAAGCCCTTCGTCTCGACCTCGTTCAATTCGATGGGATCGTGTCGTTGTAATCTATAGATTTTATGACCGAATTTCTTATACGTTTCGACTCGTTTCAATTTCAATTCGCATCTTTTAGGTGTTGTTGTCTTCATGATCGATTATTTAGTATTTAAATAATAATTTGTTTAAAAAGTTTTTTTTGCTCTTTATATATAAAAAAGTTGTTTTTTTAATTTTTAATTTTCTTTAATGTAAAATTTTTTTAGTAAAAGTTTTTTTTCTCTTTATATATATATAAAAAGTTAAATTTTAATTTCAATCTCTCTATTGTTTATATTTCCAAGTCCGTTATTAGCAAGTTGACATTCATCATTTTTCCACATACGAAAATGGTGTGAATGTTTATCTTTACTCTTTTGAGTTTTTTTTTCATAGGCGAATGCGCTCTCACCACCCGATTTCTTCACGAGTTCGGGTGAGATTATTGGATATATGTAATCTCCATAGGACAACAATAAATCACCCCTGTCGAATTCTCTGTCTTCAGTGACGATGATATTATTCAGCAGTTCGCTTTGGTACTCATAAAACAAATCGAGCGTGGCTTCATCCACTTTCAAACACATTCGATATTTGTGGTAGTAGCGCTCTAAGTCCACCATCTCGACCTCATTCAATTCGATGGGATCGTGTGGTTGTAATGTATAGATATTAAAACTGGATTTCTCATACCCTTCGTCTTGTTTCAATTTCAATTCGCATCTTTTAGTTGTTGTTGTCATGATCGATTATTTGGTTTTTATGAATTCTTGCAAATAATGTATATTTTAAATTTTGTATTTAAATAATAATTTGTTAAAAAAAAAAAAGTTTCTCTTTATTTCTCTTTATATATAAATAAAAGTTAAAAAAAAAAAAAAATTCTTACAAACTCAATTTTGAGGTAAAAACAATGATCAAGTCCAAACATCCGAATTATAGTCTAGAACGTGCAAGACTTCAAACGTTTAAAAATTGGCCTTCTCATCTTGCTCAAAAACCCGAAGATTTAGTCGCTGCGGGTTTCCTTTACGTGGGTAGAGGCTTCAAAGTGAAATGTTTTTGTTGTGACATACATTTGATGAATTGGGAACCTCACGACGTACCTTTACTAGAACACATAAGTAATATTAAAAAAGTCAAATGCGATTATTTGAACAAGATCCTAACGTTGGGATTGATCAAAATCCAAGATGAAGAGAGGGATAGAGACAAAACCCCAAAATTATTGATGGATATGTTACAACTCGGATACACCGAGGAACAATTGTATGATGCGTTAAACATTGCGAACAAGACCTTGTCTCAATTCATAACTTTAGAACATCTCATCAAATTCATGGCGGAAGCGGACGAGTTATCGTCACTCATCAAAAACGAGCTGAGAAAAAAAACGTCCACCAAGTGTCTGCTCTGTGAAGGTGTCGCAAAAGTCTTGTTTCTACTGTGCGCACACCTGCATTACTGTAGGGAATGTCATTCTGAAGATGAGAAAACGTGTTCGGTTTGCGAGCGAGAAATAAAAGCGGTCTTAAATTGTTTTTGAATAAAAACACATTAAAGAAAAAAAAATTGCATTTAAAATTTAACTTTTTTTCTTTTTTTTCTATTATATATATATATAAAAAGAGTAAAAAAGCAAAACTTTTTTAACAAATTATTTAATACAAAATTCCAAAAAAAAATATTCTTACAAATGAAGCAAACAGATAAAACAATGGTAAATTTAAATGAGAAAACCATACCTCAGTTAAACGAGATTTGTAAACTATTACAAATTTCAGATTTCAGAAATCATAGAACTAAATCAAAAAAAATTGAAGTCATACAAGAATATTTGCGAAATGCTAGAAAGGCAAATGAAATGTCGATAGCAACGACGTCAAAAGATGCATCGGTTGTGAAAAATAAGAAGATGACTAAACGAAAAGCCGTTGAAGAACATCAAGTTACCAAAGAAAAGAAAAGAAAAACTAAAATGAAAACAAGTGATGCACTTCAGATTCAAGACAAACGAGATATATTGAGTGAAATTCAACGAGCAATCGACGAAGAGAAAGGAGAAGAATATGTAACACGACTCGTTGCGGAACTATTCCAATTGAAACCCGTAGAACGGGAGAGTGCAATCAAAGGCATTTTTAAAACTTTCGACGTGATTCCCTCATTGAAGAAAGTCGATCCGAAATTGTTCATGGAATGGGTGAAGAAAGAAGTATTGGATTTGTTTCGCGAATACATGAACGTGGGATTAAAAATTAAGATGATACTCCATTGCGTGATGAATAAAATCGACGTGAAGTCTGGCGAGAGCATCGTGAAAAATGCATATTTCAGATCTAACGTCGAACCCGTATTTCGAGGTTCAGATCTATCGGACGTTTTCGAAAAGATGAAAGACAAGATGTTGACATCTCTCGCGAATTGTCAACATGAAGGTAGTAATTGGACGTTCGGTGAGGTGTTGAAACTCGAAATTCACATGAATAAAAACGAACCGTTGAAAGGATCTTCCTACTTGGAATTACCGTATTTCTTTACTAAGAAACACGCTGTGGTCAACGTGAGAAATAAAGATGATCAGTGTTTTAAATGGGCAGTCACCTCCACTTTATACCCTGTCGAAATACACACCGATAGAGTTTCTCATTATGAGGAAACTTCTAAAAATCTTGATTGGACCGGAATGACTTTTCCAACAGAGTTAAAACATATCAAACATTTCGAGGCTCAAAATCCCACCGAAGCAGTGAACGGATACGACGAAGAAAATTGAATGATCTATCCTCTCAGACAGACTTCATATCGCAGAAGAGAAAAGACGATTATTTTATTATTGATTTCGAATGGTGACAATCGTCATTATTGTTGGGTTAAACATCTGACCCGATTACTGTTGAAACAAAATAATAATCATAAAGGAAAGATATCTTTATGTTACAATTGCATGAACGTGTTTCACAGTGAAAAATCATTAGAGAAACATCAGAAATATTGCAACGAAAATCAAGGTGTCGCCGTCGAAATGTCCAAACCCAACACCATCGTGAAGTTTGAAAATCAAAATAGAAGGTTAAAAGTACCATTCATCGTGTACGCCGATTTCGAATGTTTCACCGCGAAAATGAGTTCCTGTCAACCCAACGCTCTTCAAAGTTACGTCGAAAGATATCAAAAACACATACCTTCAGGCTATTGCATTTATGTGAAATGCGCTTTCGACTCGCAACACGATATGGGTCCCTTCACCTACACGAAACAGTGCGAAGACGACGACGTGGCTCAAAGGTTCGTGGAAGAGTTAGAATCGAAAATTCAAATGTTATACGACAAATTCAAAACTCCAGCGAAAATGATCATCACGCGAGAGCAGCAGAACGAAAATAACAGAGCCACCGAATGTCACATATGCAGACAATCATTCGACGAGTATTCGGAGGAAAATAAGAAGGTCAGAGACCATGATCATTACACGGGTCTGTATCGTGGTCCGGCTCACAGCAAGTGTAATTTAAAATATCGAGACGCCACTTTCTATCCGGTGATGTTTCACAATCTCTCAGGTTACGACAGTCATCTGTTCGTGAAAAATCTCGGCACCTCACATGAAGAATTAAATTGCATCGTGAACAGCGAAGAAAGATACATTTCCTTCACGAAATGGAAGCTCATGGAGAAGAAAAGAGTAATCGACGGAAATACGTTGAAAGAAAAAACGAAATCCATTCGTAGATGCATACGTTTCATCAACAGTTTTAAATTCATGTCGACCGCTCTGGAAAAATTAGTCGATAACATGAGCAAGGATAAATTTAAAATCACGAGCGAACATTTCGGAGAACGAGTAGATGTCATGTTGAGGAAAGGAGTCTATCCTTATGATTACATGAACGATCTAAAGAGATTCGAAGACACTGCACTACCTTCGAAAGATGATTTTTATTCGAAATTATACGAATCCAACATTTCTGACGAGAATTACGAACACGCCAAAAACGTGTGGAAATCATTCGATATGAAAACCATGAGAGATTATCACGATCTCTATCTGGAGACCGACGTTCTGCTCTTGGCAGACGTGTTCAAAAATTTTCGAGACGTCTGTTGTCGAAATTATGATCTGGATCCCGCTTGGTATTTCACCGCACCCGGTCTGGCGTGGGACACTCTATTGAAGACCACCAAAGTCCAATTGGAATTATTATCCGACGTGGACATGTTGCTCATGTTCGAAAGGGCTGCGAGAGGTGGCGTCTCAATGATCTCCCACAGATATTCTGAGGCTAACAATACTTACATGAAAGAAGGTTTCGATTCGAAACGGTCGACTAAATACATACAGTATTGGGACGCCAATAATCTGTACGGTTGGGCTATGAGTCATCCTTTACCAATTAGAAATTTCGAATGGGTGAAGGAACCGGAAGAGATGCAAAAATGGAGAGACTATCCTTGCATTTTAGAAGTCGATTTGAACTATCCGGAAGAATTACACGGTCCACACAACGATTATCCGCTGGCTCCCGAACGAATGGAACCGAACAAAGGAGACGAGGAAAAACTCATTCCCAATTTATTTAACAAACGTAACTACGTCGTCTACAGTGAGAATTTGAAACAGTACGTCGATTACGGGATGAAATTAGTCGACATACATCGCATCATTCAATTCAACGAAGAGCCTTGGATGAAAAAATACATCGATCTCAACACAAATCTCAGAACTCGAGCCGAGAACGATTTCGAAAAAGATTTCTTCAAACTCATGAACAACTGTGTGTACGGCAAATCGATGGAAAACATCAGGAAGAGAACCGACGTTCGACTCATCACATCTGAGAAAAGAGCTAAAAAATTAGTGGCGAAACCCAATTACAAACACCGAACCATATTCGACGGAAATCTAGTGGCCGTTCACATGCAAAAGATGCATCTGAAGTTCGACAAACCGTATTATCTCGGACCGATCATCTTAGATATCAGCAAGCGATTGATGTACGAGTTTCACTACGATTACGTCAAACGAAAATTTGGTGACAAAGCCAAACTACTGTTCACCGACACGGACAGTTTAGTTTATGAGATAGAGACGAAAGACGTCTACCGAGGTATATCTCCAGACGTGGCTGATTGGTTCGACACGAGCAATTATCCCGTTGATCACCCATCCAACATTCAATTGAACAACAACAAGAAGGTGTTGGGTAAATTTAAGGACGAGAGCGGCGGTAAACAGATCTTCGAATTCGTGGGCTTGAGACCCAAACTGTATGCTTATCGTCTAGAAGATGATGAAGAGATCAAGAAGTGCAAAGGAGTTAAAGCATGCGTGGTGAAGAAAAACATCTCTTTCCAAGAGTATAAAGATTGTCTGTTAGGAAGTGGTCTGGTGTATAAGACTATGAAATCGATTCGAAGCGAAAATCACAACTTGTATACCGAAATAGTCAACAAGATTTCGCTGACAGCCGACGATGACAAGAGATTCGTGTTAGACGATAAAATAAGCACTTTGGCACTCAGACATTGGACTGCGGATGTAATTTTAGACGATATGAATGGAGATGATTGGATTCTAGATGCGATTGCGGATGATAAGATTCCAGATACGATTGTGGATGATAGGATTCCAGAAAATCAAGAAGAATTAAATGAACACAAAATTATAGAAATCGATAGTGACATCGAGAAAGTTAGTTTAAAAAGAAAAAGAAAAAAATAGAAAAAAAAATAACAACGTCATTTTTAGTAAATTATAATAAAATAAATAAAAAAATATATATACGCATTTATGAATAAGAAATTAAGATATCCGTAGAAGGTGTCGTCTTACCCAACGAACCCCTATCCAACATCGATCTGTTGAATGCGGCAAAAGATTTGAAAATCGAAGATTTTCTAGGAGTGTTTTCCAGAGATGCCTTGCTGAAGAGAAGACCTCGACAATCGGAATGCGGAATTTTAAATCTAGATGATTCATCGGGTGAAGGCACTCACTGGGTGGCGTGGATGAAGAACGGGAAGAAGAAAAATTATTATTTTGACAGCTACGGAATCTCACCGCCAAAAGAAATAAAGAACTATTTCAACAAATCGATGGTTTGTTACAACACAGAACAAGTGCAATCACCACATCAAGTGTTTTGCGGTCACCTGTGTCTCTACATTCTCAAGACATGGTCTGAAGGAGATCGATTTCAAGACATTCTCAATGATTTACATTAGAGAGAGATTTTTTTTTTTATAGTATATATAAAGATAAAAAATTATTTTAAAAAAATTTTAATCGAATAAAAACGAAAAATAAAATAACATAGTTCATTTTTAATAAACTGCGTTTTGAACACATTTTTCTAAAAAAAACAAAAAAAATCCCACAACAACATGCCAGTCAATAAATTTGGTAGAAGTGACGACGAAAATGTCAACCCAAGAAAGAAGAGGAAGACATTCGAAGTCGACGATGGTTACGACGTTGCCAACTTGGACGAACGTTACATTCGGAGATACGAACCTTGAGAAGAACCTTTGAACATGAACGATAAGAAGCTCTACAATCTTCCCGAGTCGATAGATCTCGCAGATGCTGCGACTAAAAAATACGTCGACAGGGGGAACGCCGATTTCGAACGAATCCTGCTAGATAATTACGTGGATAAAACCATGACCGATGATCTCGATCTGAAATCCAAATGTTTGGTGAACGTCGCGAATCCCATAGATCCCACCGATGCCGTGACCAAGAAATACGCGGACGACTCTCACGCGAGATTCAGCGAACCCCTGAGAAATAGATACGTTCTGAAAACGATGCACTCGGAATTGAATGCCAATTCTAACAAGATAACGAACGTGGCCACTCCCACGAACCCCAAAGGACGTGGCGACCAAACACTACGTAGATCTGGAACAGAGAAAGTCTGACAGACGAGAAATGAAATCGGATCTGAATGCGGGATTCCACAAGATATTGAATCTGTCGAAGATCGATGATATGGATGCGGACTCAACCGGTACCAACAAGGGCTATGTAGATTCTGCCGTGATACAATCGCAAGAATACCTAGAATCGCAAGTGGACGATCTCTACCTGAACAAAGAATCTGGCGGAACCATGGAGGGTGGCATCAACATGAACAGTCACAATTTATTCGGTCTCGATCAGGATCCCGAATTCAATTCCAGCGCGGTCAGCAGGAAGTACGTGGACGACAACTTGGTCTGGAGAAAGGGTGACATCATGGAAGGGAAACTAGATATGGGTGGATACGAGCTCACGAATCTACCGGATTCCGTGAACATAATGGATGCCTGCACCCTGATTTCGGTGGTGGAGAAAGTCAAATATGCTAGACAATTGATCACCGTGTGGGCCGAAGAGGCCGGCGCCTTAGATGAGGGAAAAGCTGAGTTGTCTTTCGGAAATGGAGGTAGCGGATCGAAACATGGTCAGGTGGGATATCCCATGCCGCTGGGAGGTGAAATCTTTCGAATGAGTCTGGCTTCCTCGGATTTGAATAACAGAGCGGTCGTCAATCTCATGGTGAATGGTGTGGAGAGCGATAAGAGATACAGCATCGAAAAGACTGAGAATCAACATGCGAATGTTAGCACGTTCGGCACTAAAGTGAACGCCGGAGACAGGATTAATTTCGTCACGAAAACCAATAATCCCGAAGCTGCCACTTCCGTGGTGAGTCTACTGATCGAACTGGATCCTTTGAACAAACAGTGAACGCGTGGAAAATAATGAATTGAAAAAAAAATAATGTGTGATTTTTAAAAACAAAAAAAAAACAAAAAAAAAAGTAATGAGATTTAGAAAGATGTTCAATCTCTCTAGATCACATTACTTTATTTATTTTTTTGGTTTTTTTGTTTTTAATAATAACTCATTACTTTTAATTTTTTTTTGTTTTTTATTTTTTTTTCACACACTCGTCTCTCATCGAATGATCGACATCTTATTTCCATCTGATTCGAATTGTAATTCTCTGTCCGACAGGACCAGGGTGAAGGCTTCGGTTTTTCGCGGCACGTTCCTATCGAATCGCATCTTGATCTGAATGTCTAACACGCTACTCTTGAGTCGTTCACTCTGTTTACTGACGTCGAATACGAACATGGGATACATCGACTTGTATTCGCTGGGAGATATGTTGGGGTTGCTCATCAATTCGTCTAGACTGTGATACTTCTTTCTAAAATCAGCGGCGTCGCCGTACAGTCTGCAGAAAGCGTTCTTGTCGAACGACGCATTGTAATCGATTGCTGGATATCTCATGGCGTTCAGAAACACTTGCATGTTTCTCAAACTGCAGTGATCGAACAGCGCGCATTCTTTTCCTGAGACCCGTCCCTATCGGTCTGAAACGCAACCACGATGAAACGCGGCCTCTCGGAAGCGGATTTCACCGACAATCTCCAATCGAAGTGATTCGTGGAGGGAGGAATGCTAGCCGTGTCGCACTGTCTCATTCTAAATCCCATGGGTAATTTACTCTTGGATTCTATGATCTTGTAGAGACGTGCTTTCTCCACGATTGAAGGCTCCACGTGCAGAACGAACCACGATATCTTGTGTAGAGTTATCTTACCCGCATCGGTCGTGGTGAGTCTCACTATTGCGTCATCATTTCCTTTTCGAATCAACGTCAGATTGTGTTTGAATCCATACATGATCTTGTTATAATCGTCCGTGAATCCGAAGATGTGTTTCAAAGGTATCCTGAACGAAAACGTTCCTTTAGGTCTGGACGTCTTGACGACGTAGTCGAATATCGCGGCGGCGCAGGCGCTAGCAGGGCCGACGGTGTCTTTCACCCACAACTGATTAAGTCCTCTGGATTTCAAAAAATCATCAGGATACGTCAAGAGTCCGAACATCGTGGTGGCCTGACCGGGATGAATCACAGATTCTATCTCTTGTCCGGATAGCATGTATTTTATGTTACTGAATAGATGCATGATGCCATTATTGGCTAGAGTAACCGTGTCGTCGTCGGCGTAGTCGCTCCCATCTTCCTTGGTGAGACGTCCCTGCACCACTATGTAACTCTTGCTAGGATGTACG
Source organism: Pictodentalium vernedei (assembly GCA_031216915.1). NCBI lineage: Eukaryota > Metazoa > Mollusca > Scaphopoda > Dentaliida > Dentaliidae > Pictodentalium > Pictodentalium vernedei. The sequence goes on from CM062289.1 coordinate 263,513,727, forward strand.
AATAGATCTTGAGTTTCGACGTTGATTCTTATCTCTCCCGCATTGTTCAAACTCGTCCCGGTTACCGGTTCGTATTCGTGAACCTCATATTCTTGAATACTTTTATCTTTCACTATGCTTTGTGCTATATCTAGTATATTTGTCATTTTAAAGGATTTTTATTTTATTTTTTTTTGTTTATTAATTAACTTGCGTTCTTTATCTAAAAAATAGTTTTTAATTATTTTTTATTATTATTTTTTTCTCTCTTATATATATATATGTGTGTAAACAAGAAAATGTTAAAGAGAGTAAATAAAAAAAAATTTTGTGTTCTTCATCAAACTTCGTCTTCTGTAATTGTTGTTCGTAAAACTTTCCGATGATCTCTTCTCCATCCAAAGCTTCGATTTCATAAGTCACCGGATCGGTGTGAAATATTTTGATGATCACGAAAATTTCCGAGGTCCATCGAGGAGTATAACCCTTTTCGAAGTGCTTCTTATAAGCGTAGATTCTCACTCGATCGCCGACCGCAAATTTCGGCGTTCTAGACTTCTTCCTGATCTTAGATCTCTCGGGATATAGATTCGCGTAGACCCGTTTTTCGTTTTGAGGATTGCTAGCTTCCACGGGAGTCATCTTGATCGATCTGTGTCGCGTGTTGTTGTAATCTTTGACCAGACCGTTCAGAGCGTATATGTATTTCTTGGTCAAATTCGCAGAGAAGTATCTGTACATCTTCTCCTTCATCGTTCGATTCCAACGTTCCACCAAGCTGGCTGTCTCTTCGTTTTTGATCGAGTAGAGGTCTACCAATCGATGAACGTGCTTGTTGTAGAATTCCTTTCCCTTATCTACCCACAATTTACTCGGTTTTCGAGAAGACGAGTCGAACACGCTCTTCAGAGCCTCGGCGACGCAAGGTCCCGATTTATCCTTCAAAGCTCTGGTCCAACCGTATTTGGAAAACACGTCGATGACCATCAATATATATTTGATGCCCTCGTTCCACCTCAAAAACTATCTCATGTCGACCAAGTCGGCAGACCAAATGTCATCCAGACCCTTCACGAACACCCTTCTCTTTCGAAATTTACGCACTATGGGTTTGTGTAACTCCTCGGCCAATTCGCTCGTCAATAATTGTTTCTTCTTCTTTTCAGATGCGCTTTTTTTTTTGAACGCCCCATCCGAATCGACGTTTCGCACCGATCAGATTGCCGACCAGCGAACGTTCCATCTTCTCTCTCCTGGTCGGATTCGATATGCCTCTCAATCTCCCCAACATGTTTTTATCGCAGACGTCGTTGTGAGTCTTGGTGTCGGGATGTCCGGCGTAGCACAGATCGTGATCATACGCGGCCGCGTCCACCCTATTCACAGGTTTGCTCCAAGATTTGGGAGTCAGATCGGCGTTGAGTCTCTTGTTCAATTTCGTTCCGGGTCCCGTGAAACTGTGACTGGGCAGATGCATTTTGAAAGGTAGATTGTTGATCATTTTATTCACGATGCCTTTACCTTTGCTCGCGTTCTTTTGTTTGACGAATCGCGTCTTGACAGAACCACACACGTCGCAAATTCCGCAAAGCATCCGCCTGTCGTTTTTAGTTCGCACTTCTCTAGAATTACTCGTCTCGGTAACTCTCTTACACTTTACGCAATACATTTTTTAAGAGTTATTTAAATTAATTTCGTTTTTTCATTTTATATATAAATTTAATATTTTTTTTTTTTTAAAATTCTGTTCTTATTATATATATATATATATTATTTTTCAATCGCTGCTCTTGAGTTCTATCATCTTACTGAATTCCTCCCTGGCCTCTTTCCTCCCCTTTTCCACGAGAGAATCCTTCATCTCTTCCTTGATGATCTGACGAGTCTTGATTCTCACGGCTTCTTTCATGGCATCGTATTTCGTTTTCTCGCTCAATATCGCGAAGTATTCTCTGTCCGATATCCTACCGTCTTTCAACGCCATAGAGATCATTTCGGATATCGTGTCGATCTTGGAGTCGGCCAAGACGCGAATTTTGTCGTGTTTCCTCGCCTTCAGATATAATTTCCTACTCAAAAAGTTTCCAAGCGTGCTAAACAATCCGGCGGCGAGAGCCACTCCTTCTACGGTCAACACGATCGGAATGCCGACCGCGGTCGACAACAATCCGATGCCGGCCGCGTGTAAACCCATGGAAATCATGATGAGTGCCGTGTCGATCGCGTTGACGAATTTCATGAAACGCGAATACTTCTTCTTGAGGGAACGACGAGAATCTCTCTCTCGAGTCAGATACATTTGGATTCTACTGATTTGATCGATGCGATACCTCTCTCCTCTTTCTCTTTCTTCTAGCGACGGCGCCGTCGGCAAAACGCCGTTCGGCTTCTCGCCCTCGTCGTCCACTAACGTCGGATACAATTTATTTCTGGTTCTCATTTTGTGTTTTTTTCTTTCTTTCTTTCTAATATTAGATAGAAATTTTATGTGTGTATTTATTTTTTTTTTTATTTTCTACTCTCCCTTATTTTATATCAACGAAAAAAACTTAGACGTATGCTTCGTTCAGCAATAATTTCTTGATGCATTCCTTGTCTTCTAAAGTCAAACTTCTACGCGCCAATTTCAGTTCTTCCGAATCTGTGGGCCTGTCTCGATTCTTACAGAAGACTAATCTCTTCCAAAACGTGATCACATCGTTGAATTTAACGCGTTCGAACACTGGTTCGAAATACATGACGACCATATCTTCCCTTTCCATCGTTAGACACGAATGATTCTCGTGATCGAAGTCTAGATGATCCCGACATCCGACGCATCGTTCTAACAAGATGGGACGTAGTTGTTCGTTCACGCAGATTGCGTATGCTCTCATCAGCATGTTTAAAAGAAACCTCGCTCTAATAGTCTGAGAATCGCTCATGATTTACGTTTTTTTTATTATCTATTCGATTTGATATATTTATTTTTCTAAATAACTATTATTTATATATTTTTTTTCTCCCCTATATATATATCAATCAAAAACGTGACAGCGGGCTCGCGAATTTCCAACACACCGACGACGACACTCTTCGTTCAGATCGAGTTTACGAGAATCGAGCGATCCGATCGCTCGATTAGCTGAGTTTGGGAATTTCTCATAGTGGGGAATTCCCCTAATAATGTCATAAATGGGAAAAACCCACCACCTCAAAACAATTGCGGGTTCTGGACCAATGTCTCAAAACAATTGCGGGTTCTGGACCACTGGTCTAGAATCCCCAAGACCGTTTTTTGATGATGACCCAGAATTTTTTGCTTTTGCTCGCGTTCGCCAACGATGGATCGATGGTCTGATCTGCGATGGGAACGTAGACAAAAAATTAAGTACAAGATAGAAGTGAAGATGTACAATTTCACCCTTTTTTTAAAAAAACGCGCGTTCACCACGAGTATTTGAACGTTAAAAGTGCGATCTAGGAGTCACAAAAAAACATGGGGGGGGGGGGGGGGGGATTCAAGACCATTGTACAGTTTTGCGAACAAGCGTGTGATTTAACACTGAATTCCACGTTGGTGAACGCATAGTGTACGTATGTTGTACACGTACATGTACAAGTGGTCGTAAATCCGCAATATATACCTACTACCCCGTCTTGATATTTGAGTTGAAAATTCTCAGGAACATTACTTTACACCATCGGCTGTCGGGGAGATTTACAAAATAATTAAGATAACCGAGTTTCAACAGGTCTATCCTGTCCTTGATCCTCATCCACCCAAGCTCACCCCTGATTGCTTCTAGCGCTGCGGCATTACTCGACCCCGTTATCCATCGGCCTGCATCGTTCTGTAGGATTTCCAAGCTCTTTACTGCCGTCTGGTTTAAGGGCACCACTTCCGTACCGTATGTTATACTTGGCAGACCCACCATTTCCCAAATGGTTTTCCCCACGAAAACCTTATTGAAACTGTTTCTCCATATAAGTTTCATTTGGTTAAGGATTCGCTTCCCCTTCAGAATCAGTTTATTTGTGCGGTTTCGGTAGATGCCTCTTCCTGTAATGTTTATATTTACCCCCAAATATTCGTAATCACCTGTCTCTCCTACACTGAGAAGTTTGCTGCTACCTTCTGGAATGCAGAACTCACCCACTCTCCACCTTCGAGTGGGGTCCACTTTGCAGCCCACAGGTATAACTTTGCTCTTGCTTTCATTAAGTTCGAGTCTCCATTTGCTCCCATATTTCCCAACAATTCCCAGCATTTTCGTTAGCCCCCCCCCCTTCGCTTTCTGACACTAGCACCATATCGTCTGCAAAAAATAGCCCTGGGATCTTCAAGTCCCCAACTGCTACCCCCTCATGGCTATGCAGGAGTTCATCTCCTAAACCTTTGATGTACAATGCAAACAAAATTGGCGAGAGGATACACCCCTGTTTTAGGCCTATCTCCATAGGCACACGTTTTGTTGTAATGTTTCCCAGGCTAAGTTCACTCTGTACGTCTTTATATAATGCTTTCATAATTCCAACAAACTCGCCTCCTAAGCCCAGAGCCTCCAGCTTGCGCCACATACCCTCCCTCCATACTCTATCGTATGCCTTTTTGACATCCAAAAAGGCCATGAACATCTTTTTCTTTTTTGCTTTCGCGGATTCTATCATTTCGGATAGCGTGAAAAGATGGTCAGTAACTCTCCTTCCCTTCCTGAAGCCATTCTGGATTTCTCCCAAAAAACCCTTCTCTTCAATCACCTCCTCTAGTCTCCCATACAGGACTTTACAAAAAACTTTTCCAATGTTGCTACTAACAGAGATCCCACGATAATTATCCAAGACGTCTTTTTCCCCCTTTTTGTGAATAAATGTCACTTTGCTTTCTTTCCACTCCTTTGGGACCTCTTGATTCTCTATGGCTGGATTGAATAGGGCAGTTAGGCTTTCCACGAATTCCTCTCCCCCATTTTTGATAAACTCGTTAGGAATTTCATCCACTCCTCCCGCTTTTCCATCCCTTAATTTTGAGATCACCTTTCACACCTCCTCCGTTTTAATTTCGCTGCACACGAAGTTCGATAGGTTTTCCTCGACCTGATTCGGACACTCAGGTGGCCTCCCCATGCCCCATCGCTTATCGTTTACCTTTTCCCAGTGCTTGACTAGTTCTGATTCGACTTGATCTTGCTCGTCTGTAACTCTGCCATCTACTTTAATACTCTGTGGGTTACTTCCGTTGTTACGTTTATTCACCCATTTCCAAAATACGTTCGAACTCGGCCCCCCTGCCGTTCTTATCGTCCTAATAAGACTGCTATTTCGCACTCTCCGATTATCGTTTTTAATCTTATTTACTTTATTTCGTGCTTGTTGGTATTCTTCCTTTGTTAGTGTGTAATATGGCAAGCATCGGATGATGTTTGATTAATTTCCAGGCGAATATGTGCAGACTCACCACAGTTTACCTACGCTGAAAACCTCTGTTTTCAAGGACATTGGGCGAATTCTATTTAATCCTGGAAACAGTTTCGACGACAAAGAAACAAACAGTTTTGACGACAAAGAAACAAAAATGATACGTGGATGGTTTAACCCTTTACCTAACATGAAAAACAGACGATACTTGCAAGCAAAATTCTTGAATAACTAATTTTTTTATTTTTGGTCTCAAAAACATAGGTTTTGACCCCTCTTTAGAACGAGCTGGACGAACTCGTTCCAAAGAGGGTTTATAACCTATGTTTTTGAGACAAAAAATGAAAAAAATAATCAAAATTAATTGGCGATTTTTGTGAAAAGCGCTGGCCGGTTTTGGCTGTTACGTTGGGTAAAGGGTTAATACATTTGGAGAGTACTGAACAGGACTATGCTATACAAAAAAGTGCGATATACATCCGTCCGTGGGGAAATCTAAAATGGAGGTGAAGTATTTTTTCCAATAAAAAAAATCCAAAACGTTACAATACTCCTAAATTGGAAACAATTACCGTTATCTTTGAAAACGCACTTTGAAAACAAAATCTCACTGTAATTTATTGTGACAGGAGGTGACAAGAGGTGGAAGGCGGCGTTGCTTTTACATCTTGGCGCGAAGGTGGGTTATTTGTGAAAAAAATCCAAGCCGGGGTAAGTAATTCAAAAAGACAAAGCTTTGTTTATTAACTCGGAATTCAGTGCCGGTGGGAGGATTGTCGGTGCCCGGGGTAGTCTTGTTCCGGACCCATTCAATTAGGATGCGGAACACATCTTCCGAGCCGTAAAGTGGACATAAGGTGGGGTGAGCACAAGATCGGGTGCCTCTTCTCGCCCGTGCAGGTTCGAGGGATCTATGTGAGGAAAAGTTTTTGTTTTGTTTTGGGGGCGTCATCGTTTTCAACCCAATTGATGTTTGCAGATAACACCTATCAAATCCTATTTACATTGGAGGTAATATGTTAAGCTTGACAAAGAAATCATTGTGAACAATATCAGTCAATCTAATATAAAAAGAGGTCTTAAAACAGTTAAAGAGGACTTCAAACAATACAATCTATGCGACCTCTCCCATTTTGAGTGAGTTGTTTGTCGTGACAACCGTTACTTATTCCCAGTTCCTTTTTTCGGCATTCGTTATCAACCGATAAGATCGGTTGTTAACGAATGTCGGACAAGGAACTGAGAATAAGTAACGGTAATCACGTCCCCGTGAGTTTGCTGTTCCGAAGTTCAGAAAGCATACCGTGTTGGTGTGGAAATTATTATCGAAGCTGTGTTAAGCTAAGCCACAATTATGTCCAAGGACGTGGCTGGATGGTTTTGGTTCGGTTGGAGTGGCCTCTGAGTTTCAAACGGTACCCTCTAACTGCCGAACACCAAACTTTTGATAAGATCAGTTTTTGCCCCAATAAGGTGAGAACTTTTCAGCAGCTTCTTGTGAATTTCGAACTATTGATGAAATTCGCATGCACCCTCTCCCCGTTGTGTTGGAAATATATGAGCAAGGTGCCACCTGCAATGTAGAGAAGGAGGTTTATTCCCAACAAGACGAATCCCAACAAAAGGAATGTCGAAAACGATTATCCCAACAAGACGAATCCCAACAAGACAAATTTAATTAAAATGAGTATATAACCCACTTATTTTGAGGTTTTGATCAAAAATATATACGAGAAGGGAATTTTGAAGTGGAATTTTATTTTTTAAGAAAAAACCCATGTATTTGAGATATTTTATTTATTATAAACCAGCACGAAAAGCTCGATAAAATCACACTCGGTAACAAAAAGGAAAGACGTTTACTTCTTATACCAAATAATATGGTAATGTCAGTTTCTTTTTGCATTTGCAGGTAAGTTACGTGGGGATGAAAATTATGACAAAGAATTACAAGAAGGCTTATTTTACCAGAAATGATTTTCACTTTTGGGGCCTGTATCAGAATTTATATATAGAATTTTCCCATATCAGCTTGATGTACCAAATGGTTACCACTCGTGGTGAAGTGGTATTGACCGCGATCCTTTGGCACGCAGTTAACACCACTTCACCAAGAGTGACAAACATTTGGTACACCAAGCTGCTTTGGGTATATTTTATTTATACCATGATCGTCAGATTAATGAGAGTTTAAATGTTGAATAAATCAATATTCACACGTGCGATTCTGTTTTTGTTTACATGACCAACGGTGGACGGTACTTCTGCTGACAATTGTATCGCCGAAACGAAATAGAAAACGAAACGCGTAAATTACTGGGCATTTTTTCATTTTAATAACATAATAACATACTATTTCGAGTTGTGGATGCTTTATTAACACGAGACGACGTGTGTTTATTAATATTTGGTATCTTATGTGGTAAACTTATTTAAAAACGTAATAAATAACTGCCGGTTTCATTTCACTCTTCACGAGACGACGAGTGATAAATTTAAAGAAGTTTGCATTCAAGGCGAGGTCACAAAAGGTCAACTTGGATGTAGTTCCACTGAAGGTATAAGTTTAACTATTAAAATCCCACTGCAGGCTTGTTCACCACGGTTCTTAAAGAGATGAGATGGTTTCGCGCGCCGAAGGCGCGTAAGGTCGGCGTGGAGCAAGCCCCTTTCGACCCTTGTTAGCAGTAGAATATAGTTTTTCGCAACATGTCCGGACGTGTCAAAGGAAGAAAAGGTAGGGTACTCATCAGGTGTCCGGGATCTTGGTGTTCTTGTGAGTTGTGGAGGTTCAGTTTGTCGACTCAATCTTCAGATGTTCTTATTGATGTTTACCCTCGAGTGAGGGCTAGTGTGAGAGGTCGGTCCTCTCAACAAAGGTGTTACCTCTCCCAGAGGGTGCAGTGTCGGTGTTTTCAGGCAAGTATAGTCTACCACTTATGAGATAATCTTGTTGTGGAGGGTCATCATTGCCAAGTATAAATCTGCCTCAGCCAATTGATAGTGGCTGAGTTGGCTTCTGTGTAGAATTCTGTTAACAGGACTGGATCTGGTCGGGAAGAGATAGCAACAACTGCCCCTTTCGGGGACCACCCAGAGAAAGACCCGAACTTCCCTGGTTAGGGGGCAGGCCTGCATGGCAACTTATTTGGCCGGTACCTAGATACGCACTACAGGCGTGGGGCGCAGGACCAACGCTCGCCGGGGGTGTTTCCTGCCCTTTACCTCCGCGGTTTGATTCCTTTTTGAGTTTATATGGGTCATCTTAATAAGGTAGGTTCAATTCAAGATTCAGGGAGGGGAGCAGGCCATGACGATTATGTGCCACACCCGAGGGTGTTTCCTGCTCTTTTCTTCCGCGGTTTAATTTCTATTTGAGCTTTTATGGGTCATCTTAATTAGGTAGGTTGAGATCAGGATTCAGGAAGGAGAGTAGGCCATGACGATTATGTGGACGCGGTTTTTTTATTGACGGGCTTTGAGTCGGATTTTATTCTTTTATGTTTTGGGATTTTTGTCGACTTGTACAGATCTCGTTTAGTTCGGATATTAGATTGCTTTCCTTAAAACGTTCCACGTTTTTGACAGCTAGAGTGGCTAAGCGGTCTTCCGTGGTTGGAGTGTCGGCCCATTCGTGACGAAGTTTTGTTGAGGTGTCGCGAGGGGCACAGAGGGCAGTTTTGAGCGCGTGATTTTGGAGATTTTGAAGGTTACTGAGGTTGGTTTTGTGCCTTTCGCTGAGGACAATGGCCTCGTATTCCATTACAGGGCGAACGAATGCTTTATATAATTTTAGTAGGATAGCTTCGTCCTCCAACCCATGATGTTCCTCGTAGCCTTTTAGCAGATTAATTCGTTGGGTGGCTTTAGTGGCGATGTTGTTAGATAGATAGATAATTCTTTATTCGCGGTATGCAAAAATGGTTTACAGTACAATTCACATAATCTTGTGTTACAGAAATAGGCACACCGTAGGGAATGTCGTAGCCAGATTGGCTGTCTACCCGACATTCCCTTAAGACAATAACAGTTTATTTGCAGTCTAACTATGAGAGCAAATGGAAGTAATAGTAGCTCTTTCTTTCAAGAAAGTGTATACAAGGCGGGAGGAAATTATTTATTTATTCAGGATCCACGTTTTACAGTATGTCCAGTGAGAAATCTAGCGGTTTTTCAAGGTAGATAAACCTAAATGCCAGCTCACCCCATATTCTAAGTACCCGTCGTCGTTGCGAATAATCCTGGAGCTTCTGAAAGTTCTAACACAAAACTTACAGCATATTACAGCTATTAACTGGAAGACTACATGGAGTGGTTTCTGACAACAGGTTATACGAGACGAGGTATCCAGACACGATTCAATTCTTGACATTTATATTGTACAATAGATTTCAGATGAAGGTTATATCAGTAGGTAATATCGGGAGCCAGCACCATACGGCATAAGGCATAGACAGATGCATTTTCAAGAGTTGCATTCTTCATCTTTTAACCCTTTGCTCAAAAGGGCCCGACCGCATAGATACCGAATTTCATGATTTGAAGCAGGTTTTTCATTTCCAGCATACAATAAAACCATACAAAATATTAACATCCTTGAAACAAGCTCATAGAGCTGGCCTCAATCATATCAACATTTGCTTGGTGTTATTAGATATGTGCCACAACATGCGAAGCCGAGGAAGCCACACTTAGGCTAAAAATCTGTGCGGTTGTAGTCGTTTTGTTAGGTAAATGATTAGTATAGTTGATTATACTAAGTAAATAGCTTTTTGGAGGATAAGAAAATTTGTCGTCTGGCTAATTACCAAGCCCTTAAAAATGGCGATTAGCCATCTTACTATATTCAACATCCTGGCTAGGAAATAAATTAAGGGAAAAACAGCCGCAAAATGCCCCACAGCTTTAGGGGTATGTCCAACACTGAGCACGTTCAACCATCTGAGAGAAACACCTTCGCTTTATTTGAGATACCCGGTATTTGTCTGCGCATGCTTATAATCAATATGGTTTAAAATAAACTGGGATTTTTATTTCTTGTCAATATGTGCAGTCTGGACAGTAAGGGTTATTGCAGTAAACCTCACTTGAATATGACGACAATATATTGTTAGTTAGCGTCTTCTTGAAGATGTGTCTATTTCTTATACCACGGATCGAGCTGTCAAGCGCGTTCCAGATTCTAGGAAATGCATACAATGTGAGATTTTCTAGTGATTTGGTTCGAGATTTTTCTACCTCTAAGAGACCTGATTGCCTTGTCGCCATTCCTGATGGGTGTATTACGATGCTGAATGTACTGTTGAAGGATGTTGGTAGTGTTCCATTGTGCCAGTCTAAAACAAATAAGGACGCGTGAAGTTTGTACAAGTCCTCAACTTTAAGTATTTTGTCTTTTGTAAAAAGGGGTTCGGTGTGAGCATTGTATCGTTTGTTATTGATTATGTGCACCGAACGTTTTTGCATAATCCCAAGTCTTTTGACTGCCTTAGACCGCCCCCAAATCTGGATACCATATGTCAAGTGGCTGCGAATTAAGGCATAATAGAGGGTTTTCATGGCATCGTGGGGAAGAATGTGTTTAACTTTGTCCAGGCTATAGTTAGCACGGGATATTTTAAGGTAGATCTGTGACATGTGGGCATTGTAGGACAAGTTATCATCGATATTTATTCCGAGAAATTTCAATGATTTTTCAGGCTTGGTGGACCCACCCTGGTAATGGGTTGGTTATTAATCAAAATGTCATCTTGCAGATTACTAACCAGGTTGCGTTTATTACTTGGGTTTATTAAAATACTTTTTGTTTTGTTAGTATTTAACTTTAATTGGTTGCTAGAACACCACTCAAATAGTTTTTGAAGTTCTTCGTTGAGGTACCTGATTTGGCGAGTAATGTCAGATTCGGAGTCATGTACTGTAGTATCGTCTGCAAAAGCTAGAAGGTTTAGTGTTGTTGCATTGCTAATGTCGTTAACGTATAAAAGGAACAGAATGGCCCCAATATAGAACCTTGGGGAACTCCACAGTTCATTGGAGCTAAATGAGATAGGTGTTCACGGTACGAGACATACTGGGTTTTGCTAGAGAGATAGCTCACAAACCAGTCCTTCGCTATTCCTCGTATGCCATATGTTTCAATTTTACTCAATAGGAAATCATGTTTGATGGTATCAAAGGCTTTTGGATAGGTCCAAAAACACCGCCAAGGTGTTATTTTTGCGAGTTTATTATTTTCCAGTGCTATATTGTTCAGTAGATGAAGGACGGGGTGTATAGTGCTGTGTTTTTGCCTAAAATCGTACTGATGAGGATGAAGAATATTAACTTTATCCAAGAAATCTGTTAGTCTATTGGACATAAGTTTTTCAAGAATCTTTGAAAAAGTAGGGAAGAGACTAATAGGTCTATAGTTGGTGAAGCAATGCTCATCACCTGCTTTGAATATTGGTACCGCTTTTGCAATTTTCATTCTGTTTGGCACATGTCATGCCATTCCTAAATGAACTATTGATAATACGTGCAAGGGGCTCTGCAATTTCGTCTACCGTTGTTTTCAGAAGCCGAGTTGAGATGCCATCGTCATCTTTTGTCGGTTTAGATTTTAGTTTGTTTAGAACAGAAATTACTTCCAGGGGACTGGTTGGTCTAATATAGAAATTATTTGGAAAATTGCTATCCATGTAATTCGAATAGGATTTATTTGTTTTTTTAATTTGCTCTGGTGTTACTTTACCTACGTTTGCAAAGAAATTATTGAACCCATTGGCTATGTCGCTAGGAACTTTTATTTCTTCATTGTTAAGGATGAATGAAGATGGTAGTGTGGATGTTCGTTTTGCTTTACTAATTTCTTCATTTAGGATTTGCCATGTTTTTCGCATGTCATTTCTATTTTCTTGTATGATATTTCCGTAATAATTAGCTTTACATTGTTTTTTAGCTTTCGGGTGTTTAATTTTTGTTGTTGAAGAATTTCAATTTATTATTAGATGATACGACAAGCCCTTTGGTTATCCATGGTTCTTTCTTAATGAATTTCTTATTAATGGGGACATTTTTCAATAGAAATGCTGTTTCATAAGCTTCTAAATAAATTTTTAAAAATGTTTCGTATGCCACGTTTGGACAGCCTGTCTGCGTTACAGGACTGAAGTCGCTTTGAGAGAGAAGACCTTTGAAGACCGAAATACTTTCAGCGTTTATCATTCTTTTCGCAGTGAACTTTTTCGCATTGATTCCCTTTGAGCTTGTTTCAATATGGAATATTTCAAAGTGATCGGACACGTCGGATATGATTATGCCAGAAAGAGATGACGGTGCAAGATGATTCGAAAAAATGTGATCGATCAAAGTGGCTGTATGACTCGTAACTCTTGTTGGTTTTGTGATATGGGGTAGAAATCCGTCACTAAACATAAAATTAACAAATTCTTCTGTTTTGGAATGAGTTGAAACTTTTAACAAGTCGAAGTTGAGATCCCCCATAATATATGCTCGTTTATTTTCCGCATTCAAAATACCAGTTATTTCGTTCAGCTTGGAGAGAAACACATTTATGTCCGCTTTGGGGGCTGTATTAGGTCTATATATTACCCCAATAATTTTGAGGATATTTCTAGTTTCCATCTAAAAAAAAGCGATTCGAAGACATGGGGGATGAAAATGGAAAGGTCTTTGCGAATTTTATATGAGGTGCCCTCTTTAATATAAATTCCAACTCCACCTCTACCATCATCATTTTCAGCCCTAGAATTTGTAAGAAGAGATTCGTAGCCCTCGGGTGCGTATGAAATATTAGGAGGAATCTGAAAGATTTCGGTTAGACCGATTATATCAAATGTTTTGCCGCCCTGTTGTAGATCATATAACAAGTCTTTCAAAGGATCCCAGTGCGCCTTCAGACTCTGACAATTGATATGAAACAATGAGAATTCCATTTTCAGTTCACTTGTAGTCGACCGAAAATCACTGGGTGAGAAATAATTATAGTCTTTTAATAAGTCACAAACGGGGAACTCATCGGTTTCAAGAGTTGTACGTAGCTTTTCGTTGTACAAATGTCTGAAATCGTATTCATCGCAAATCTGGACCTCGTCGAAAGTTAAACTACCCGCCATTGAATCCCTGTAAACCACCTAGAATTCTCTCCGGACATAAGTAGAGAGTGGACATAAATGGAGAAGAAGAAGCCGCATTTCCCTCAAATTGTAACAAGGTTGTATCTACGTTTGCTCTCATAGAATTCTGCAGAGAAAGAGATGGAAGGCTGGAATATATATAGAACAGAAAGATAAGTTTAACTAGAGAAACAGAATTTACTGCACCCAGTAAATTCAAGTCTGGGTGAAAAGGGTTAAAGTATCAGGAATAAACTATACAGAAAGAGAATTTATGGAGGCTTATTTTCAGGAGTAAAATGTTTTTAAACAAATCAGAAATGGGTTTTCGTTAACAGTATTTACAGATATTCATACTGGAATCAGAACAATTATTTATAAGAAATCAGAAAAGCCATAGATGTGACCAGAATTCAAAGGGTTCGATACTCGAATCAGAAATGGACATTTTTGGCTCTGCCCCCTAATTTGAGTGATGAAATACGTTCATAAACTTTAGAAATTCATTAAGGTGTAAAAAAATTCATTTCCCAGTATTTCTGAATAATACGCACTTGATGACTTTGGTGACCTCTTTCAGGCAGACTCCTAGGTGACCTCCAAGACCTTGACCCATATTTTGAATTTTCATCAAGTGTCGACTCATTTGGTGTTAGTTCCAGGTCCATTCATCATACCACGATTGAGATATGAGCATGACCCACTTTCAAAAATGTTGGCTACGCCCACTTTTTAACATAAAAATGCATGTATGGACCCCAGAAATGTTTTTTTTTGGGAGGGGGGGGGGGGGTCAAAAAATGTGATTTCCAGCAATTATGAAAAATGCACTTAGTGACCCCTAGGTGATCTCCTTGACCCTGACCCATATTTTGAATCCCCAACAAGTGTCGACTCATTTGGTGTTAGTCCCAGGTCCATTCATCATACCATGCTTGAGATATGAGCGTGACCCACTTTCAAATTTTTGGGCCACGCCCACTTTTTTAAATGTAAAAATGCATGTATGAATCTCAGGAATGCTTTGGGGGCAAAAAATGTGATTTCCAGCAATTATGAAAAATGCACTCAGTGACCCCTAGTTGATCTCCGTGACCTTGACCCATATTTCGAACCTCCATTGAGTGTCGACTCATTTGGTGTTGATCCCAGGTCCGTAGGTCATACCACGCTTGAGATATGGGCGTGACCCACTTTCAAAAATTTTGTCCATGCCCACTTTTTTTACGTCAAAATGCATGTGTGTACGCCAGGAATACTTTAAGGGATCAAAAAATGTGATTTCCAGCAATTCTGAAAAATGCACTCAATGATCCCTAGGTGTCCTCCGTGACCTTGACCCATATTCTGAGTCTCCCTCAAGTGTCGACTGATTTGATGTTGGACCCAAGTCCATACGTCATACCATGCCTGAGATATGGGTGTGACCCACTTTCAAACATTTTGGCCATGCCCACTTTTTTACGTCAATATGCATGTGTTACGTCAGGAATACCTTAGGGGATCAAAAAATGTGATTTCCAGCAATTCTGAAAAATGCACTCAATGACCTCTAGTTGACCCCCGTGACCTTTACCCATATTTTGAACCTCCATCGAGTATCGACTCATTTGGTGTTGGTCCCAGGTCTGTAGGTCATACCACGCCTGAGATATGGGTGTGACCCACTTTCAAAAATCTTGGCCACACCCACTTTTTTATGTAAAAATGCATGTGTGTACGTCAGGAATACTTTAGGGGGTCAAAAAATGTGATTTCCAGCAATTCTGAAAAATGCACTCAATGACCCTTAGGTGACCTCTGTGATTTTGACCCATATTTTGAACCTCCATCAAGTGTCGACTCATTTGGTGTTGGTCCCAGGTCTATACGTCATACCACGCCCGAGATATGGGCGTGACCCAGTTTCAAAAATTTTGTCCACGCCCACTTTTTTTATGTCAAAATGCATGTGTGTACATCAGGTATACTTTAGGAGGTAAAAAAATGTAATTTCCAGCAATTCTGAAAAATGCACTCAATGAGCCCTAGGTGACCTCCATGACCTTGACCCATATTTTGAATCTCCATCAAGTGTCGACTCATTTGGTGTTGGTCCCAGGTCCATACGTCATACTACGCCTGAGGTATGGGCGTGACCCACTTTCAAAAATGTTTTGGCCACGCCCACTTTTTTATGTCAAAATGCATGTGTGTATGTCAGGAATACTTTAGGGGGTCAAAAATGTGATTTCCAGCAATTCTGAAAAAATGCTTCAATGACCCTTAGGTGACCTCTGTGACCTTCACCCATATTTTGAATCTCCATCAAGTGTCGACTCATTTGGTGTTGGTCCCAGGTCCATACGTCATTCCACGTCTGAGATATGGGCGTGACCCACTTTCAAAAATATTGGCCACGCCCACTTTTTTTACGTCAAAATGTATGTGTGTACGTCAGAAATAGATTAGGGGTAAAAAAATGTGATTTCCAGCAATTCTGAAAAATGCACTCAATGACCCCTAGTTGACCTCCGTGACCTTGACCCATATTTTGAACCTCCATTGGGTGTCGACTCATTTGGTGTTGGTCCCAGGTCCGTAGGTCATACCACGCTTGAGATATGGGCGTGACCCTCTTTCAAAACACCCCTACAGACACCTCTGGTACCCCAGGAATCTGAAAAACATAGGTGGACGAGAACTTGTGGCTGTCTATCAAAATGCCAAAAATCAACGAGATAGGGCAATTCGTTTTCGAGTTATCTTGCGGACAAAAAAGTGATGAGAAGACAGAAGACAGGAGAAGAAGAAGAAGGAGAAGAAAAAGAAGAAGAAGAAGAAGAAGAAGAAGAAGAAGAAGAAGAAGAAGAAGAAGAAAAAAAAAGAAAAAAAAAGAAGAAAAAAAAAATAAAAAAAATCCGTGCAAAAACAATAGTCTGTGTGTTTCACACAGACTAATAAGCAACATATACAACAAAGAATGGGTTGGTGCTTTTCTCCAGGCTGGTTTATGAAATAATATGTACCTGATGGGCATTCGTTTTAATCAATCTCCCAAGGAATGATTTAAGCCACATATGGAAAAGTGCTACAGGACCAGCATCCTCTCGTATATACCTCCAAATAATGATTCCGCCGTGCGGAACACTGCCCAGATCCAAATGTTTGGCCCTGGGCAGTGGCCCGCATCGACGAGGCCATCATTAACTGGTCGAGGGCTAGATTATTTTTGGTGGTTTGAATTTGTTATTGAAAATTTGTTTTATTTCAAATTATTGGAGAGTGCCTACAGACACTCTCCAATAATTTGTAATACAACATATTTACATAAACAAAATATTATTTGCATTTGAATGAATATGAAACAGGAGCAAGGAAAACATTGGTTTTTGCTCTGATACCCTCATTCTTTTGAGCCCTGATAATGGCTTCTAGCACTCTACCAGGCATATTTCGGGTTGACACGGAACAGATTTTGGAGAGGGGCTTCGCTGACAGGCAATAACCATAAAATAGCATGTGAGAAATTCAATTCGATCTGCGAGATAACAATATAACACCGCTGTAGGGCGCAGAGCGTTCAGCGTAGCACCAAACAAAGTGGAGGATTTGTCAAAACAGGATGCGCGGGGTTCATCGTGAAGCGAGGGCCGTTTTCCCATTTGATGGTGTCTAAGGAGATGAAATGACGCAAGCCTCCTTTCACGAAAAAGTACGCGAAAGTTGAAAGGAGATGCGCGGTGGGAGGGGGGGGGGGGCAGGGGAGGGGGAGGGGCAGGGACCCGACTCCTATCAATAACGGCATGGTTCAAATGTGAACAACCCCTAAGGGAAAAAACTCCCCCCCCCCCCTCCTCAATATAAGTCTCTCCAAGTGACGAGCAGTTGACAGCAGTGAATAGAAGGAGGGACTCTAAGGGAGACACAGTTGAGGCTGCACGGTGAAAGTAGCGCAACATTTTGAATGCAATCGCTTAAGTGTGTGAGTGTCTATGAGGATGTGAAGGGGGGGGGGGGGGGTTCATATGCCAATACCGAATCGTATTCTGGAGAACCCTCTAAACGATTCATGCACCTAGTGTCTTGGATCTCACAGCAACACATATTAAAAAGCCCCTACTAGCTGGACCGATACCATTACCCAATAAAAGTGTTAACGGATATGAACTACCCCCAACCCCCACGTTGATTCTACAAATTGTCGCCACTGTATGTATACAAGTATTGACCCAAATATATATTTATATACATCGGCAGTGTGACACGAGGGGGGGGGGGGATAAAATAATATTAACGGTCCTTATCATTGTGTAGAAAGGGTAGACTGTGAGAGGGCGCCAACATATCGAATTATCAAGACGGTCGGTGGGAGGTATCAGTCAATATCAGTACCTATCGTATGGTGAGACAATGAAATGCTTTCAATCAATGTATGTAAAACATATATATGTAAAACATTTTGTAATGTATTTTGTAATACATTTGATAAACTAAAAGAATGATGAATGTATATACATTTATTATATACACACACTCATATTAGGGTCCTGCGAATAGTGAATTTTGATCGAATCGAACATCGAACCTAACATCCGAAACCGAATCGAGCATCGAAATTCAATTTACCTATTTCGAGTCGAATCGAACTTCGATCCTCGAATCGAATTTTGAGTTGGATTTCGAATATTCGCAGGGCTCCAACTCGTACATATAAAGTGTTATAGTTTCCTGTATAATGCATTGGATGAGATAAATAAATGAACCTATGCATATCATATATACAGTCCTGTAAAATAATATTTTAAAGATTGTGAAGTCCATTTTCTATGAGCTTAACTGGCATTAATTTGTTTTAAAAATAAACTCTTTAAGTACAGTGTGACGTCTGAAAAAAGTCTTCTTTGGGAAATCTACAGTACGTGGAGAGCAGACCGTAACCAGACCACCCGCTGAGCGGAGTTGACACCTAAAGTATCATTTTCAAACTCTGTACAAGTGGACAAAAAACACAAGCAATGCTCCAGCCAATGGACATCCGGGTTGTACAGAACTTCCCTTCTGCTTCTTTTGCCCTGCAACAAATATGCAATTATTACTCAAGTGGAATCCCCACCATTGGGCAGAACTTCCCTTCTGCTTCTTATGCCCTGCAACAAATATGCAATTATTACTCAAGCGGAAACCCCACTCCGCGCACGATCTGGAGACAACACACTCCCCACGCACTGTATGTCCTGCCCAGACTTGGATTTCTGAGGGGACTGAAAATTGAAAAGGATACATCAGCAAAATTGCGCTTTCAAGCCTGATTTTTAGAGGTCTTCCGTTACTTAATGGGTGCTCTCACATCACAATGCTCACTTTCCTTGCTGAGCATTTTGGCACACTCTAAGGACTAGTTCTATCATAAATAGTGTCTAATTGCTGTGTTAGAACAGTTAATATTTTTTTCATCTTGCTTCTGTACATTTCAAAGATGTTTTGAGAAGATATTTCTGACAGTTTAAAAATTTTGATTTGAATCAAAAGACAAAACAATTCATTTAAATCAGGATTCAAATCAACAATGTATATCAATCGATTTAAATCCATTGATTCAATTCAATTGAATACCACCTTGCCACAGATAATAACCCTAGGACCATCACTGGAACGAGTCCTCGAGAACTAAGTGGGTGAGAAAGTGAAATTAATCAGGATTTTTGTAAGTGTCGTTACTATCCGCGTTGAGAAGAGCACAAATAGAATAGGACTGTAATGTTACGTGTCTAAGGGGGTCGACACTATATTTGGTGCAGGCTGCTGAAAATTTTGCTAAACTCCACTTAACTTGCTAGCTAGTTGAAATCAACTGTAGACACTGGAAGTCAGCGGACTTGCTTCTTAATAGTACACTATGACTGTAACAATGTCAGGTGTGTTAGATGAATCACAGGTGTAATATTTCCAAACTCCAAAACTTGCCTCGAAAATACTGAACATGGCTCCTCCTCGAAACTGTTTCAGCGCAGCGAGCCCGTTCGGGGAAAGGTTCACGTGACTCCTCGGATCATTCTTAGCAAGCTCGCTCGAGTGGAGGCTCACAAGCCCCAATAAACAAATAAGCAATCCAAAAGGTATTGGGAAAATTGGTAGTAAATATATGCATGCATATTGGTAGTAAGGGGGTAAATAAAGCATAAGTTTAGAACATTGTGTAGCAGTGGAGGAAGTGGTGTGAAGACAATATAGCCCTGACTGAATATGTTACAAAGCACCAAATAGGCGAACCTGCGAAGCGAAATGTATATACTGGTCATAACCGATCTGATGGCACAACGGCACATTATAAAGAAATATTTGAATTATCAAGAAAGGCCACTACAACACATTCTAATTAAATGGTCGGAAGTAGTCTCAAATGTTTGCGCCCCCCCTCCCATCCCACCCACCCACCCACCCACCCATCCTGACATTTGAATTTTTTATATTTTCAATTTTAGCTCCAAGAATACGAGTCATGACCCCCTGCATTGGAAGGGCTTCGGCGATCGTGTTTAATTAGGGCCCATGAGCTGTGTCCTCGGGACAACAACCTGAGGAGTGTGTTGTTAGTGTGTTTAGTGAAGGTCAATTTCGAATCAAGGGTAATACCGTGGAATTTGCCTCGGTGCATTCTTTTAGCTTCAGATCAAAATCGCGGTTTTTGAACATACGAGTGAAGGTGATTCTTTGAGTTTTGTTTATGATTAGCTTAATTCTCCATTTAGCGCACCAGCTCTCAAGATCTTCAAGTGCGCGTTGAAGGGATTTTTGGAGATACGAGGGCTGTTTGTTGGAGTCCCATAGCCCTTTGTCATCCGCGAATTGTGAGATTTGGACCCGTTTCTGGATGATGTTAAGGTCGTTTACGTAGATAATGAAGGGAGGGGGCTGAGGATGGACCCTTGAGGGGTGCCAGCCTCCAGGGGGACGTTGAAGGACATTTCATTGTCGACCCTTACTTTGATTTTCCGATCTCGAAGGAAGGAGGAGAGAAGTTTGAGTAGTTTTATTGGGAGATTTAGTTTGGAGAGTTTATAGCGTACCCCGATGTGCCAGACAGAGTCGAATGCTTTTTCGACGTCTAATAGGATAGCTGCACCAACTTGTTGATTTTCGATTGCTGTTCTCTTTAGTTCCACAAGGCGATGGATATGTTTCATACCTTCCTTGCGGTTCATACAGGCTCGTTGCCAGTCATTGTAGAAATCAGTATCTTTGAGATGATCCCTTAACCGATTGGTGAGGAGACTTTCGAATACTTTGCCAATGCAGCTGAGGATGCTGACGGGCAGGTAGATGGCTGGGTTGGAGAGATCTTTATCCGGTTTAGGTATCATGACACCTATAGCTGATTTCCAGCATTTTGAAAAGTAACCATTGGGTGAGACATGCATTGTAGAGAGTTGTAAGCCTTGAAATGAAGAAGTTGGGGACTTTGTTTAAGAATCTCGTAGCTAATTTCTAAAATTTATGTCATAGGTTTTTTATATATAGTAGAATAGGTAATATTGGTATAAACACAAATCTCTTTTTTTTCGAACAGCTTTTTTTCAGCTTTATCGGCAATATCATTCATTCTTTAAAACAGGCAATTAGTATAATATCACTAGTGAGTCTTCATGAAGATAGCTGACGGAAAGTTTGCACTGCATTTAGTGAACAGAAAGTATTGTTACCGAGACGCAGATAGAGAAAAAAGTGTTGTATGTTTTTGTTAGTTATTATTGCTCCATAAACTGCTAACACGGCTTACAGTCGGAAAAAGGGATTTCAATTAACAATGGCGCCAAGCGTTGTAATGATGTAATGAGACGCGGTTTGCTAAACTTTTTATATCTTTTTTTATAAATCAACTTTAAAAAACACACAACAAAGCAAAGGTAGAAAAGAACACCTAAAGATATTATTATTGAAATTACTACGGAAAGAAACTCTTATTCATTTATTTATTGGTGTTTAAGGTCACATACT